>VZTJ01003254.1:1745124-1775449 GCA_013397795.1 Orthonyx spaldingii | reverse complement strand
GGTGGCGGCGTCTCGCCGCGGGAAGAGGATGGGGTGGGCAGCGCTCGCAGCCGGCGCCTGAGGTGGGCTCGGGGATGCCGGGGTGTCGCTGCTCAGGCGGTCCCACAGTCCGCGTTAATGTGCATAAGGGGATGTGCAGGAGCCCCGCGCCCGGCAGGCTCCAGGGAAATGCCAGGCGAAGGGACCAGCTCTCTTTTCGTGGCGCTCCCTGTCCGGGCAAGCTTAGTTCGTGGGTGCCTGTGTGGTTTTTTCAAAGCATGGGCACAAAACGGCTCACGCAGGCATTGGGAATTATTCATGTTGTTGGGAAATGCTCGTATGCACGTTGGAAACAAATGGAGTGCGTTGTTCCCTACAGGTCCATCCCAGGGATGTGGCGTCTCACAGAGGCTGCGAGGGCTCACAGCCACAGCCAGCTCTGTGCTTGTCTGGATGCTCTGGTAAGCGCCTGCCTCTGTCAGCAACTTTCCCGTCTGAAAAATAACAATACAGTCTTCATGGTGCATTTGCCACATGGCTGCATCAGTGCAGGAGTACATTCGGGTGAGGTTTGGAGATTAAATCATTCATTCCTTCCTAAACCAAACAGGATTCATAATTCTTCTCTAGTTGTAGCATAACTTGCAGGAGTGACCAACAAACAGCCCCGAGTTTTAATTTCACCATTGTCAATTGCTTGCTTTGGCCAACTTTTTCAGCTAACTAGTAGCTTGAGTTGAGCACTTAAATCCACACCAAAGGACCTGTATCTAAGTTAGCAGGAGTTGTAGATGCTGTGGATTTGTGAAGAAGGAAAATGCATAAATGGTCTGCTGTAAGTGTGTCTTTTACACAACTCTACAAAACCTGTGAATATTACTGTCAGCTTGCTAGTGCCAAACTTGCCCTCCTCTGTTGCAGGAGACAATTACTATCTCCAGCTGCTCAGACCAAAGATTGTTTGGCTGATATTTATGGTCACACTAAATATCGTTCAAGTATTACACATATTCCTTCATGGGGTTTTTTTTTAAATAAAAATATTTGCACCTCACCCAAGCCTCACTCAGCTTCCCAGGTAAGCCATGAAGAGATCTCTGTAAGTCACTGAACAGACAGCTACAAATAAATTTAGCAAAACTCATCACCGAAACATTATCAAATTAAAAGCCAGCCCCAGTCAGGACTAGAAAGACTAGACTTGAATTTGAAAGGTGAAAGAAGAAACAGTTCCCTGGGGAAGGCAGGAAGGCACATTATTGAATTAAATGCTCAATGCACAGACTGTGTGTAGACAAAATATATCTGAAATGGAAAGGACAAACATGACACTTTGATGTTTGATAAGGGGATGGAGATTCAATGTGTAGATGGAGCAAAAACATGATTGCAATAAGATACCAGCCTTGAAAAGTTTTGTCAAAAAAATGCCTAGTTGTCTTCATTTCAATACTCACACCTGTGGAAATTCACACAGATTAATTGTTCTATTTGTGATTAATTTCATGCTATTTTTAATAAAGGAAAGATGATATATGCCCTCATCCGGAAAGAGAGAAGTTTCGGATGTCTTTTCTAATAACACCCTTTTATCTATTCCTGTACTGAATTTGGATGTCAGTGCTCAGTTTCTGTGTAACATCACTCTGCTTGCATCAGCTCGACATTAATTGCGAGACGTGTGTTACTCACTGTGCTGAGCACGGAGAACTGGAGGGTTTCTGCATGAGCAGGCTGTCGTAGTTTGAGATGGAGGCAGAACAAGCACAGGATGAAGCTCTCCCCATCTCTCAAAGACAGGCCTGGCTGGTTCCCTTTATTCACACGTGGTAAACCATTGGATATTTCTGCCACTGCTGTTCAATTTGCATCATACCTCCTCTTGCCAGGCTTTCTGCAGCTTTAAAAGACCCATTGAACCTGAGCTCAGGGCTGGCTCCTTCTGTACTTAAAGAAGAGAGAAGTGTCTGTGTTCCCACCCAATCTGGAGTGCAAAGAGGTAGGACTGAAAGCTGGACTGAAGCTTCTGGGAAAAAATAGTGTATATCCCTCTTTGTTACTTTTTAATTCTTGAGGAGAATAGGGCCAGGACACCCAGGACTCAATCCAGAATCCAGAGGCTAATTTTTGTGGGGATGGTTGCCTACTTTGTCCACAATCCTGAATAAAAAGTTGAACATGATGTATGTGAAGCGCTGGGAGAGCTGTTCCATGGAAGATCTCCCTGTAAACTGAAGAAAAATGGTAATAGAAAAAAATTAGGTCAGTATGTGGGGCTGGTTTAGTGCTACCAATTATGGGATTTATAGCCCTTGATCCTGAAAAAAAAGAAAGGGCAGAGTGTTGTACTTGAAAAATGGACCAAGGAGTCATCCTTTTCTTCAGGAAGGGTTTTAGGTAACAGCCTTGTTGGATGTTCCCATGGGCTTTGGGGTGTTCAAATTCAGGTTCCCCTCTCTGCTTGTGAAGACTTCCCCCTCACACTGGGACCCTGATCATTCTGCATGCTCTTGTCTTCTCTCTCCAGCCTTACTCATATTATTTAATGGGAAAGTTCAGTAAGAGGAAATGAGAGTGGAGTGCTCCTCCAATCCCGTCCAAATCCCAGACAAATATGCAGTCTGGCCTTGTGCAAACTGTGCCTTGTCCAGAGGCCGGAGATGTGGACAGGAATCCTGTGGGGATCAGTCCAGGCTGCCCCATTCTGGTTTTGTGCCCTCCACCAAAGCAGTGTAGGTGTAAATGACACCTGCTTAATCCAGGCACTGAATCCGCAGGGTTTGTGTAGGAACTGATCTGCTAAATGTGCTATGCAAACATTAACACATAAAGCCCTTACAAGCAGGGTAGAGGGAAGAAATCTAGTCCCTATAGAGAGGCCCTTTTTACAAGGGTCTGCAGGGACAGGACAAGGGGCAATGGATTCAAACTAAAAGGGCAGGTTTAGGATAGATATTAAGAAGAAATTCTTTACTGTGAGGGTGGTGAGGCACTGGAACACACTGCCCAGAGTAGCTGTGGCTGCCCCATCCCTGGAATTGTTCAAAGCCAGGTTGGATGGGATTCTGAGCAACCTGGTCTAGTGCAAGGTGTCCCTGCCCACAGCAGGGGGATTTGGAACTAGACAAACTTTAAGGACCCTTCCAACCCAAACTGTTCTATGATTCTATGAAACTTCTTTGTAAATACCTAAATATCTGTCGATGCTTTAGTGCCTCCAGTGTGATGTGACAGCAGAATGGTGTTGCAGATTAATAGGTTTTGCATCAGTGTCTAAATCTTGTGTAATTTTTGTGCTACATACCTGCGTTATTTTGCAGTGCAGATCTGAATTTTCAGAGCAAGCCAAAGCAGTCCTGTGAAAAAGCAAGTTCCTAGACTTTGGGGAGTCTCTTGATTAGCTATAAGAACAAGAAGTGAATGTTATTAATAAATCATCTAAAACACATTTTTGGCAATACAGCTGTCATTTACTCTTGTAGCTTGTTCGGTAGTGTTCTATTCAGTCAAATTTCAACATACTCACTGCCTTATCTAGAAACATTTCTTGTGAGCATTTCTAGCAAGAAACTTACAACTATGAGGAGTATATAAATCAATCTTTTATTAAATTATAATAAAATCATGATAAATTTTATAGTAATTAATTATTATAAAGCTATACTACAATGGTTTATCCTGATAATATATATAAATATAATGAACATGATAATAAATTTCAATTATAACTAATAGTTGTAATTTAACTAGTGTGGGAATCACACTCCCCCAGAGTCTTCTCCTTATTAATGTTAAAACAGTTTGTTCAAGATTATTTAATTCTCCAAATATCCTAATTTTGCAGGTCAGTGCAAAAACTTGATGTAGCAGCTGGAAGTCCTGACTCCACAGCAGATGTTTTAGCTGTGCCATCCTATCCCCACCTCATATTTACTTGTTGATATTTAGGTAATAAGGGGCTTAATGGTGCAATTTATGGGGTGCATAAACAGTTCTGCTGCAGGTCTGGGGCAGGAGGAGCAAGAAGGACACTGGGAAGGGCGAGCCCAAGGCTCTCTGGCTGTGACTTCCAGCAGGGTCCCTTGGGTGGGATTGCCTTCCTCCTCCTGTTCACTGTTAGCTCTGAGAGGAGTCAGTTTGCTCACCAGCCATCAGCTCACCATTTACTGGATGCAGGGAACACTCAAATAAACCTCTGCCAGTGCTGATGCTGACTGAAGCACCTGGCGAAAGCTGACTTCCTCAAAGCCTTGTACAAAGTGGGATGTGTTCCCAGAGAGGAACACAAGAGAGGAATGAGCCAGAAGGGCTAAACTTCTACAAACAGAAAAAGTTAGAGAACCAGAGAGCCTGGAAGGATCTTTGGGCCCTGCAGTAAGAAGGGCTCCAATGCAACAGAAAATTAGTAGGCAGACTACTAACCTGCAGAAAAAAAGTTAATGGAGCCTCAATTAAGCAGTGATTGGTCATGTAATTAGGTTGACAAGTATCCAGGCTGTTCAGAGAACACTCAGAAATTCTCTTGCATAGGACAGGCCCAAGCTGTTTCTCCAACCACAATATGTATGGTTGAACTCGATGAACTTGGAGGTCTTTTCCAACCTTAATGATCCTAGGAGTCTCTAATATACGTCACCATCCTTCTGTCATGTTCTTACAGCTAACCACAAAGCAAAAGCTGCTCTGGAAGTCTTTCCCTCAGTCCTCCTTCTCCAAGGAATTTCTGAGGCTCGGATGAGCTACCTCTTGAGGGGTTTTGCCCTGTGTTCACTCATCTTCTCTAGAGGGTGATTTCCTCAGGGCAGATGGAATGTCTTCTCTGACTACGTAGATTTATGGTGTTCCATCAACATAATAATATAGGGATGATGAAGTGGAACAACTCAAGTGGAAGTCACTGGACAGGTGGCTTGGTTTTAGTAGTTAGCTTGTAGGTATTTCAAAACTTTGGCAGGTTTCAGTGACGCTGTTTGTACCATATGTTATTTATATGGCTTTATGGCCAAGAATGAGAGCAAGAGCTCTCAGAGGTAAATGGGATCTCTGACTCAGTCAGTGGTAGATGCACATCCAGTATCATCATAGGATCCAAATGATGAGCTATTTTTGTTAAGCTTAGTACTGCTCTGATTTCTGAACTGTGTATGTTCATCCCAAAGCATTCAGGCACTCATTGCACTTGTCCTTCCTTTTTCTCTCTCCACTCACTGCAAAGGGACGGGGACAAGATGCCATTTCAGTTAGCACTTTAAGATGATTTAGTGCTGTCAGAAGAGGGTGGTGTGGCAGTTCTCAAGATGAGCATTTTCTGTCCAGGAGGAAGATGTAGTGCAGGGAGGAGGACAGGTATTTCCTGGAATCATAGAATATGCTGAGTTGGAAGGGACCCACAAGGATGATTGAGTCCAACTCCAGGGCCTGCACAGGACACAAGAATCACACTGTGTGCCTGAGAGCATTGACAAACACCTCTTGGATTCTGTCAGGCGTGGTGCTGTGACCACTGCCCTGTGGAGCCTATTCCAGTCCCCAGCAACCCTCTGGCTGAAGAACCTTTTCCTAGTATCTAACCTAACCTCTCTCCTCAACATGACTTTATGCCATTCCCTCAGGTCATGTCACTGGTCACCACAGAGAAATTTCATGATTCCCACCCCTATTTTCCTCCTGGAGCTTTCAGTGAGCAGCATTGCTCTGCACAGCTGGAGAGGGCAGGGAATGCCAGTGGGACTGCTGGAGGGCTGACTTGTCCCCTAACTGAAAAAAAATGAGGGTGAAGAAGACACAAAAACCTTCCCTTTGCTCCCTGTGTTTTGCCTTGCCTCTGTGTACCCCTGCTCACACCTCCCTCCTTTCCATATCACCCAGAAAGGGGCTGTTTTGAGGAAGGAAGGATGAAGGGTGTCAAACCACTGAAGTGGTTTATTATCTTCATGGGTCCACAGTGAAGAGCCTGGGAGGCCCTTTGGTAGCATTTGTAGCAAAACTTAGGACTCAATAGTTTCTTTTCTCCTGCTATTACCTATCCCAAACAGGCTGCAGTGGCTCTGCACAGGGATTTTGTGGCTCATACTGTACAGCTCCAGGGCACTGACTGTACAGGACTGGACTCTAACAGGAGGTGGGTGCAGGCCCACCAATGCTGGAGTTATCTCTAAAAGGTAACAATTCTACTTGTCAGGCATTTTAAATAGTATGCTCCTGGATTTCTCTTCTGTGGGATGTGAGGCAGATCACAGCCTTGTTATCATTCACCAGGGTTTGCTCCTGCCCTCCACCCTCACACACATGCTCAGTGTGCTGGATAACATGATTTTTTCTCCAGCTAGGGAAGAAGAAGGGTTGCAGCTGTGTTCTCACAACTGGAAATTTGCATATAGGTACATCGATTTTTTTTTCTGTTTAGGTGATGAAAGAAAACAAAACTAGGTGCTGCTGTCAGGGTGAGGTGGTAACAAGTCACAACAAGCCTAAGCTACACCGTGTCCCTCAGTGGCAGGAGGCTGCCAGAAAACACCACCACACCAGGCGTGGCTGTGCCTCATGCCACCCACCTCTCCTCCAAACCTCTCCACGTGGGTACCAAGTGGGTACTGGGTACCTTGGAAATTGGAGATGAGCTCATGGGGGTGGAGTATATTAAGAGAAGGATGGTGCCAGGTGAAGAGGCTGCAGATACAAGCACTAAATGGAAGAAAAGGATACCAGTCCTTGTCTTAGGATAGTGTGTGGGACAGTGTAGGGCAAGGCATCGTTGCCCCTGCCACCTTAGCAATTGATATAGTAAAACATTCACAATATTATACTTGCCAGTTCAAATTGTGTTGCACAACAGTGCTTTTTATGGATGTTGAGCAAAGCCATTTTGAATGAGACGAAGAGTGCAGTAACCTGATTAGCAGCTCTGTGCCTCAAGAATATGGCATTTCTGTTTCTCTGTTGGACTCAGTTAAACATTATTCAGTCTGTAATTCTTCTTTGTCTGGGCTAGACAGATCAGTTGTTTCTGCTCATTGTAAATTGCATTTGCTTGCATAGTTTGGTGAGTGTTTTGCTCTCTCCCCTTGGCACCTGATTGTTTACATGTACCTCAATCGATCCTGCATGGACAAGGTGGAAAGGCTCAGTTCTTTGTAGCTTCCAGCCAGGGTTCACTTTACAGATGATAACTGGCAAAGCCATCCACCCCCTGGGCAAACATGGCAAATTAATTTTGAAGCAAGGCAAACACAAACAAGTCCTTTGCCTGCATTTAGCTGCTCTGAAAAGCCTTTTGCCAAGGACAGAAGGGTTATCTGAACAGTTTGGTCAGAGTTGTTCTAAATGGGAAGGCAGGCTGGAGCCAGAGAACATGGGAGAAACAGGGTTATTTCTGAACACTTTACTGGAACTAAGAATTAACTCTAGTCATCATAGTTGTGCTGGTTAATGGCAAAGTGTGCTGCCAAACTCAGCCATTGCCCCAGCTTTTGGCATGGCATTGCCATGTCTCACAGGGCTGGAGAGCAGCGAGCCACCTTGCCCTAGCCTGGAATCATCCCCAAGACACCATGTTTTCTTTCACTGCCCTGAAAGCCAGTACTTGTTCTGGCTTCCTGGCTTCCTGCCTCCCTGTTCCAAAACACAGCAAGGTGTGGGACAGAGACATGGAAAGCTGCAGGGTGTTTCTGAGTGCCTGTGTGGCAAATGTACAAACTCATAACCTCCATCCACTTGCCAGACGATGATTCACAGACAGTCATGACAATTTACTTCTAGCAGTCAGTCTGCAGGGATGTTGTGGCTTCAAAAACCAAAAGCCACAACCAGCATGGGAAAGCAGGAACGTTGCTACCTTTGGATGCTGACCGACCCTTTTCCTGCTTTGCTGTGGCTATCAATCCAATTCCAGAGGCCATTTGAGCAGGACTGCATAATCTGACCTCTGCTATCTACATCTGTGTCTGCATACCTGGACAGAGAGAGACTGACTGGTGGCAGAACATCCTGACTGACACGTATCCGAGTGCCACTAAGAGGGAGACACCACTAATTAACAAGCCTCTGGAAGGAGTGACTTATTGAGAGATGCTCCAGACATCCAAGTTAAGCCCTTCATTTGACCCTGAGCAAATTATTCAACTCCTATCTGTAAAAAAGGGCTAAAGGCATTGTTCTGCTCTGTCATGCTCCTGGTGCCTAAATAAGTGTTTGGAAAGCATCAGGGGAAGCACAGCAGAGTAATTTCAACATGCTCTGTAGCTGTGCACAGGGAAAAGGGTTTGTCTTCAGGCACAGCAGTGCTGAGAACCAGCGCTGCAGGTTCACTCTCCCATCAACTCCCAGACACTTGTGAGATTTCCAGCCTGGAGGAGCCCAGGGTGTGAGCACAGACAGAGATGACCCTTTCCTTCAGCAGTCCCACCAGACACTGTATCTCAGGATGCAGCCTGGACACTGACTACACCCTGCACCATCCACTCCATGCACTGTAGCAACTGTGGCTTCAGTTTAGCTGGTGGCCTGCCTTCCCAGCATAGGAAATGTTACTTCTTTCCTGAAATACAGATGTTCTCACTGTTCTGCTCTGCAGCAGCACTCCTATTTCATGACAGTGTTACGTTGCATGTGCACACCACAGTAGCAGAGAAGGTACCTTAACCCTTTACACGCTAAATGCCCTCATTTTCCCATCCTACTTAAGTCCTCATTTGGTGCATTTGCCATTTCATTCTTGCTTGCCCACCAGATCACAAAGGGACAGAAATCAGGGGGATTCTTTTCCATATTAAAGAAGAAAGTTAAACAGTTTTCATGCCTCTTGCAATGTTAACAGAACACTCAGGAAGAGTATTAGCACAATAGCTGGAGAATGAAAATAGCTCAGATCTGAACTTCCCAGAATATCATAAAGGCTGTATTTGGTAGGGGCTTAAAGAGAGGGCATGTCTTTTCTGGCTTGATGAAGGGATAACATTCCTGTTTAGAACAGTTCTGTTAATGCTACTGGCATTTTACTGCTACTATCTGTCAGTACACAGGATAGGTA
Source organism: Orthonyx spaldingii (assembly GCA_013397795.1). Classification (NCBI taxonomy): domain Eukaryota; kingdom Metazoa; phylum Chordata; class Aves; order Passeriformes; family Orthonychidae; genus Orthonyx; species Orthonyx spaldingii. The sequence continues at coordinate 1,766,442 of VZTJ01003254.1, read as the reverse complement.
GCTTTTAAAATAATCTTAAATGCCTACCTTCAGCTCCAGGGATCATCTTACACCAGTTCTGAAGGAAGGCTCATATTCTTTCATACACAGATGCAGCTCCGTGAAGTCAGGGAGAATTTTAAATGCTTGTATTTAGCTTTGTAAAGATTGAAGATGGCATGGCATAAGTTAAAAAGGCTGGATCAGTTTTCCACACTTTCACTTCATACATTGTATCTAGTCTGCTTAAATGCAAGTTAGCTGTGGAGTTACTCATACCAGGGTGAGCAGGGTCTCCTTGAAATCATAGAAACCAATGATCCAGGAGAAAATAGGCCTAATGCTTTCTACTCCACCTCCTTCTACAAGGCAAGTTCAGGAGTGCCAGGCTTCCTGGCATTCATTTCTGCACAGATCTAATCCCAAATTGGCCTTGGGAGCTGTCACTTACCACAGGCTGCATTTGATAGGGCTTGAACAGCTCCCAGTTTTGGAAAACTTCCATTCCAACTACTTGGCCCTGTACCTGTCTCAGGTTTCTATATCAAGGAGTTTAGCTAGTTCCATTTCAAAGTCTCTGTTTATTTATATCTTTTGAATACTGAGCCACAAATAGTGCTGAACACTGACACCTCCCAAATTGTGCTCTTGGGAACCTGTCAAATGTGTTGCACAAAGAAGATAACAGTTCACATTTAGTTAACTCCTGCAGTGCTCAGGGCAAACGTCTTGCATTTAGAGTGGCAAAAAATGAGTAATAGCAAACCTGCAGCAAAGGAATATGTAAAAAAGAAATAATGGTAACTTGTGCGATGGTGTTTGATGCTCTGATCTGATGTGGACAGATCTTCCTTATGTATCCAAGCTTAAAGCCAGCATGGTCACATGGCCTTCCAGTACCCAAGGGGAGGCCACAAGAAAGAGGGAGAGGTACATTTTATATGGGCATATAGTGATAGGACAAGGGGGAATGGATTCAAACTGGAAGAGGGTAAGTTTAGACTAGGTATTAGGAAGAAATTCTTTACTGTGAGGGTGGTGAGGCACTGGCACAGGTTGCCAGAGAAGTTGTGGATGCCCATCCCTGGAAGTGTTCAAGGCCAGGCTGGATAGAGCAACCTGGTATAGTGGAAGGTGTCCCTGCCTCCTGAAAGAAAAATTCTGGAAGAAAAAGGGGGAGTGGAAATGATGATCTTTAAGGTTGCTTCCCACCCAAACCATTCTTTGATTCTATGATTTATTCTCCTGCTTTGTTTCCCACTTGTAGAATGGGAACAGCTCACATCACTTTACCTGACTGAGGGACAGAGGAAGAACGGATAAATTAAACGAGAAATGCAACAGTATGTTAGGGGGCATACAAATAGTGTGGCAGGAGAACTTCTGGCAAAGATACCACGTCTCTCCAGGCTGCTTTCTTATAAAACAACTGAGTTCAGGAAAATTAGATACCCCCTAGTCCTCCTGAGAACACAGAGAATCATAGAATGGGGTGGGTTGGAGGGAACCTTAAAAACCATCTAGTTTCAACCCCCTGCTATGGGCAGGGACACCTTCCATTAGACCACGTTGCTCAAAGCCCCATCCAATATGATCTAGCTTGTCCCTAAATTTCCCAGTGCCAAGAGCTGGAATGACAGCTGTGTGCTCCTTCCNCCCCGCTTAGCAAGATGAGCAAGACCTGCTGGGATAGAACAGGAGACTGGAAGTGAGAGGAATAATGACAAATCAGTAAGTATAATTATTCCTTTCTTTCTTGAAGATGCTCAGAAGAAATCTTTATTTATCTAATAAATTGAATTTAGCAATGTCTGGAAGAGCCCCTGACTTATGCTCGGGGCTCTGAGGAGTGAAACTAGGACTGGATGCTTTATTTAAAAAAAAAGGGGGAGGGAACCCAAACAAAATAGAGTGTGCAATCTAACAGCTGCATCTCACCCACGGGTGCAGTGCTGAATATGGCATCACACTGAAAATAGCTGGTTTTAAATGAATTCTGGTGCAGTGTGAGCTTGTTCTCACTCAGTCTCCCCCATGCTGGGCCAAAACTGCAGCTGTGCTGGGGCGTGGGGTGCCTGCCTGTTTGTTTTTTTTCCTGCCACAAAGGAGACTCCAGGGCCTTCAGCCTCTGAAAAACAAGGGGCACATGGCAGACTACTTTAAAATGGCTGGTATTTCTCTACATAGACCTACTGCCCTCCCGTGGCTGCCAAGGAGCATCTCTAATGCAGAAACAGAGATTAGGGATTGAGAGGAACAATAAAGAAAAATAACTATACATTAATTTTAAACCAAAACCCAGTCTGAGTTACGAGGAAGAGGAAAGCAAACACAGTGGGATTAACTGGAAGTACCTATGAAGGCAAGAACAAAGAGCCTGAAGTCAGGTTTTATGAATGAGACCATGAGTATCAAATGAAAGCTGTGTGCTTCTGCAAGGACTATCTTGTTTCTGGTTTTTTCATTATGACTGTGCTGCTTCTTGTGCATGCTCTGAGGACAGGGCTCACCTCCAGTCTTTGACACACAGCAGACACTTAAACAAAACAACCCCAGACCTCCCACCAGAAGTTTCACTGGGGGATTGCATTAGCAGGCTCACCACTACATTTTTGTTCATGGACTTGCCTTCAGTCTTAGATCTTAAAGACTGATGTATGCCCAAGCTCCATTTGAGACTAGATGCAATGAAACACTCATTTTAGATGGAAGAGGAGGAGTGAGTGTGACCGGGATCACACAGGAAAATGCCAACACATGGCACCTCCTGTAGGACTTCAGACTGTTGAGTGACACCAGCACCAAGAAAGGTGTCACCCCAGTGTACCTGGCAGCTGTGCTGTTTCAGAGATCAGTGGGAAAAGTAGGATTTCTTCAGAGCATGCAGCAAGTTGACATCGGTGAATGAACACATTAGGCAGACAAATGCTTTGCTCACTCGAATTGCCAGGTCACTGAGTCAGTATCTCATGTAGCAGCCAACTGTAAGTAGGGTAAATCCCACCCTCTCCATTTTACATCTTAGGCCATGCTGCACAATGTTAACATCACGAACAAAACTTCACTTTATGCACAGGTGAAAATGTCCAAAGAGATGAGAGATCACTCCACGTAATTTTATAATTTGCGTGTCTGTGTGTATATGCACACACAAACACAAATATATATTTGTAGTAAATACATATGAACTTGTACACAATTATAACCACTCCAGTATATCCACGATATACTCCTATCACTCACCAGGACAATACATTCTGTTGCACTGACAGAATCTCTTGCTCAGTTGCCTTTTAAATTACAATTCTTGTAAGTCCTGAGGAATTGCTCAGTGGAAGGCAAGTCTTTGGCGAGCAGGTATCTGCAGAAAACCAGTGGTGATCCTTCAATATGTGAAGGTTCCACTCCCAGTTTCCTTCAAGTATCAACTCTGCTTTCATGGAAATAGTTTCTAACAATATGCTACATCCCTGATAAGCCAAGCAGGATTTTCCTTTCAGTGTATACAAATAATTCACATCCTCTCTACACCATGCAATGCAAAAAGTAAAATAATGTTTGCCAGTGATTCTAGTACGATTTGGCCCCGTAACTGTTTTAGTTAAAAAGAACAAAGACAAACAAGCAAATAGAAAAAGCAACTCTCACATAAACCATAAAAATCAGCAAACAAAGCTCTACTGATTTACATTTCCAAGGGAAATACCTTTTAGTAATAGTTAACTCTGTCTGCAGCTGTTAAGTCCAAACATTGCAAATGTGAGAAATGAGGACGGAAAACTAACAAAGAGCAAGAATTACTGACTTGTCTAGACTGAGACACACACACATACACACACACAGCCCCCTCATAAAAACCCTTACACATTTTTTAAAAATTAGTTTGAATCACCTGTGTCCTGTCTTTGTTAAATATCAAAGCACATGAGCTTGAACAGGTCTCCTGGAAAAAGCTACTACATTAAAAACGTGTAATTCAAAGCTTTAGCTAAAGTATTTCCAGAAATTAAATTCTGTGTCTCTCAATGACATTACATTATTTCCAAAGTCTTGCATAATGTTACACTTACTGACGTTGATCAGCTGTCAAAGAAAACTGAGCTTGTTTGAGTAACATACACAAGGAAAAAGAAAAGAAAAAAAAAATCACAGAACTTTGGCTACGATTGAAAAACTGACTCAAAGAGTAGAAAGAAAATTATTTTCAAAGGTGGACAAAACATAAAGTCTTTCCTATATATATTTTTACTGACATCAAGCACTGTGATTTCTTACTGAACTCACTTGAGGGTTATTAGGAGCTATTCCTAGAAGTAATGTAACAACAGACTAAAGTTTGCACTCCAATATTTTGATACAAACTATGGCTGGATATTTCCAAAAGAGTCCCTTTGACAGTAAATAGCTATTTTAAAATCTGTAATTAAAAAAATAATCTTTAAACAGTACAAAAACCTAGGTAAACCAAGTCTCAGTCAGTGTAAGAGAGTACCTCTTAATAAAGGGAAGGTAAATCCTCCTTTGGAGTAGTTACAACAATGCACAGAAATGAGACCAGAAACACACACAGTAAGTTACAGGTCTGATTTACTGGAGTTGTTCAGTCATTTCCACCTTAGGGTCATTTCAGGATTGTAGTATGGACCCACAAAAATATTTCCTAAAAAATAAAACGCTGGGAGAGGAGAGCAGTATCTGTTTTTGCACGCTGAGGATCTGATGCGCTGGAAGGGGCAGCCCTGCCTTCATCAGCTGCTTGCTGCAGTAGTGGATGTGCTCAGAGCCAGGAGCCTCATGTTCAAACATTCCACCACTGACATCCTGTCTCGATCCCTCATGTCTGACTATGTCTGACTAAGGTCAGAATAAACAGGCCTTTGGGGCAATTTCAGCAGATGTGTGCACAGCTGCCAACATAGGAACTCACTTCAGCCTCACTTCTCTAAAGCTCACACACTGCTCTGTGCATGCTGCCTGCTGTGCTTTTCCAATTACCTGCACCTCGTGTTTGCACAACACTTCAAACATGTGAAGACTCAGAAATTCTAGAGCATGGTTAAAGTTGACTGCAGTTCCAGAGTTAAACACCTGAGCTCCTGGAAGATCAGACCACTCACCTCCCCAGTGTTCCATGCCACAAACTGGTTTCTGGGCTCACAACAGCCACTGTGCACATCAAATAAAATAAAAGTAACACTCTGACATCAGCAAGGAGCCAGGCCTTTCTCCAAGAGTCCTGTGAAAAATCTCAGTTCAACACGTAACTATTAGATTTTTAGTACACGGCATGTCACGGAATTAGTGTTTTCCTTACAAATATATGGCACTAAGTGTAAAAACTTTATGACCTATTCCAAACATTGTACCATACTTCACAGCAAAGCTTGAAAAAGAATCCTCTAACTCCCACTTCTTCTAAATATACAGCTGGTGGGAGGCCAGGGTATCCATGAACGGTCGCACAAGGTTGTCTGTCGAGAAGTAGAAGATCAAGCCAAAGGTGATGGAGATGGGAAGAGCAGGCAGTGCTTTCTTAAAAACAGCCAGTAGTAAAAGTGTTAGGCATAAACCCTGTCAGAGAGAATAAAAACCACAAGGAGGTAATAGTAAGACAAGCAGAAATATATCTGTCACCAACAAGCCAACTATACAGATAATTATCTATATGCACTGTTCTGCCTGAGCTACCAGCAGCACAATGTGTATTTGCCCACAGCTTTATCTTTCACACAAGTTGGCCAGATTTTTCCTCAGCAATCTTGAGCACAACTCTCTGCTGAGAAAGTGGTATAAGCAGCTAATGCAGAGGTACAGCTGACCCTGAGAGGTTAACTTCTTTACAGATTATTTTACTCTTTGTTCTGTGCCGTGAATGAAGTACTGATCCAGCAGACAAAAACACTTAAATCCTGGTGAACTGCACAGACAGGAGTTCCACTGAAGGACTCTAATACACAGCAGGATATACTTACAACATATTCCCAGTTTACAAGGTCCCTTAGGGTAAAAACAGAAAGAAAACAAAAAAAAACCAAACCAAATCAAATATCCACTGCTGTTCTTTTGGCTGGATTAATTATTACAATGAGTGAGTTCTGGTTTTATCTGTATAGCAGGCCAAGATCTGCTTTTTGGAGCATGTGAGGAAGCTGTTGTATATTCTGGGTAGATCATATGGCTAAGTGCCTTTACATATTAATTCCTTCTCTCATCAGAGCCCTTTTTAATTCCTCCATGATGACAAAACTTCAAAGACAGTGGGCTCCAAAAATACCCATTACCAAAAGATCAGCAGACAGGATTTTTAAAATTCTTTTTATTTAATTAGTGTTTCTCGACTGAAAATTTGTTTACAATCCACCTGAGCCTGTAGTTCTGTTCTTACTCTATCAGGGACCATATCTGGCCTACACCTCCTCTTTAAATGTCATCTCCCTTTTAAGATGTGTTTACTGCTGAGAAACTGGAGGGACATTTTTGGGAACCAGAAAGCCACACAGCAGCAAGATTATGAAACTGCAGAAGGAGACGGAACATGTTTTAACAGCACCATAAAGACACAGAATGGGGCATTTGGCCTCCCAAGATGGAAGACCAAGAACATTTCCCCCAGCAAAGGGATCCCGTGCTGGACTGCAGCCTATGGAGCTTGGTGATCCTATGGGTTTCTCTGAGCTGTAGGGTCAGAAAGCTACACTGAACAGACTCCATTGAAGGTAGATCTTTTCTAGTTCTCATACTTTTTGATGTACAATCTTCACAAGGGAAAATCACTTGCACCTTCTTTGGGATCTAAGTAGGAAAATGGAGGCCCAAGAAGGACACAGTAATTGGCTTTCTTTTACATTCTAAAAATCCTGCTGTTGCCTTTCTGGTTAGTTTCCATGAGCATGCTGAGGTAAAAAACAAGTGCATAGTAATTATTTTCCACCAAGGTGGAAGCTTAACAGTGTGTGTTCATTAGACCTGGCAGGACTGGCTCCTTTAGCAGTTAAGAGTATGTTAGTCATCTGCTCTTACTGATCATTTTCATGGATTTAAGTCTCCTTCCTTCTCATTTTTTCCAGCTCAAATACTAGAATAAGATAGGTCTTCACCCTGTTATCTATCAGCTCCCCTTAGCATAACGGAGTTAACCTTTTCAACTACAATTGCTAATCAGTGTGGAGTTCCTAATATTGACTCTTGTGGCTGAAGCAAACACACCAGCAGTTTCCTGGGGCTGCTTCACTCCCACCGTCTCCACACTTGGCTCTGCTCTGCTTAGTTTCTAACATTCTAAACAGCTGCAGTGGCTGTTTAAAGCCTGTTTTTACAGACAGAGCACTCCTAAATATTTAGCATGTTACCTGGACTGATTTAGCAGTGCTCAGCTGCTGGTACTTCTGGCAACACTTCTGTGCTGAACAGGGTGTGACAGAGCTTTTAAAAGCTGCTCACTTACTATGAGAATGGCTACAAAGCAGGCCAGTGTAGTATTCCAGTCTCCACTAGCTGTGGCAGCTGCTTTCCCAACAAGCACGCTGTAAAATATGAAGTCTCCAAGGCCCAGCTTCACACCCCCTGAAAGAAGTGAAAAAGAAAACAAGTGTTAATTCTGAGCATCCTGTTTTGCTTCCTCCTGAACAAATTCTTGTCTCCTGGGGAGCAGGTGAAGGTTCCTCATCCTGGCTACCAACCTGGACCCACACATTCCCAAGGAGACTGAGACTTCCAGCCCCTCCTCCCACTAATTGTTTTTGTTCTCCCACATTCTCTGAGGTGCTTCCCTGGGTTGCTTTACAAATAAACCAGCTGAGGAAGCACAAGGACAGAGAGGGACAGGAGTCAAGGGGAAGAAGGAACTGTTTAAATTTTACATGTAGCCAACAGATGTCACTGGAAGCACAATCCCAGAACAGATTCTGCAGCCGCAAGAGATAATACACAGTCAGACTCAAGATCTTCGTTGCTCAGCAAGCACAACTCTTCAGATTAACTGTGATTAGACCAAACTAAGTAACAGAGTATTACCCACAAAGAGTAAAAATGTCAGGCTGTGACTATACTGAAAACAAGGTATAAAGCTTTCCTTACTTTCCTCCTCCTCGAGCTCCTCTAAAGAAGTGACGGGGCGGGTTGGAACAGGACTCCTCGTCTCTGACATCTGAGACTCTGCGTGTGAAGGGCTCCTGAGGTGTTCTCTCCCATCCTCAGCTTGGTTCCACAAAAACAGGCCAAGAGTGGATTACAAAAAAAAAAAAAACAAAAACAAAAAAACCACAAGAGACAGCTACATTTATAACACGTTTTAGCCTATGAAATCCACACTCCTGTGAAGCCGCCCTGCACTGGGCAAGCCCTTCGTCTCTTGGAGGTGTGACCATCAGGACCAGTTGAAGCAGAGACATTCAGTGGCTTTGAGGGAAACACATGTGTCATTGTTTGTAACAGTCAGAAGGGTGCAAGTTCACAGCTTCTCTGGCAGCCACCCAGGAGCTCAATGGCTTTAACAAGTGAGCACGTACACAGACATAACATTGCTCTGCACAGGCCAGAATGACAAGTAAAACCCACTAAAGTTAATGTGCATTCCCACTGTGTTATACCTTTGGGGTGGAGGTGCCCAGGTGTTCCCTAACTAGCCATGTGACAAAAATGGCTGACTAAGAGGAGTGCCATTTATGAGAGAAGTCCTGAGTCACACTGACATTGGAGCTGACTGCTCACATGTAGAAAGCAGATGCATTTCATTGTCCACAAATTTAACTTCTTTCCCTCCTCTGTTAAAGCACATCTGACAGAACCTTTGGCAGTACTTTTGGTACTTTAGTACCCTATCTGACAGTTCCTATTCTTCAGAAGCTCCTACAAACTCTTCAGTCCGTGTCATTTTGACAGGTTGCTGCTGCTGCAGATGCAAGCAGACTGTAATCTGGGACACACAGAGCTTCCACAGAGCATTCTGTACCCCTCAGCATGTAATCTGTGCCTGCTCCATGCCCAGTTTCACAGCAGGATTGTGTCCCTGCCATTCCTTGCTACGTCAGCTGCTTCATCCTGAAATAACCAGCATGTTCAGTTATCAAACCTTTGCACTCATGTACTGCTTTAACATTCAAAGGTACTGTCATCTCTGAAGTGCAACAGAACTAAATGGGAAAACCTCCCAAAACCACAAGTAAGAATTTATTCAGTTACCTTAAAACTGCTGTTTAATTTGCATCTCAAGAAGATAAAAGCACAGGCACCCAAATTACTGCAGAACCAGCTACAATATAAACTTGGATCACAACAGCTACTGGTGGGTAACTGTCTTAACACAACACTTGACCTAAGGGTAAAGATATTTATTTTCTTTAGCAGGGTGAGCCATATTGCACTTACAGAGACGTAAAAGTACACCTGCTCCATGGCACTGGTCTGAATGCAACACACTGAAGTTCATCAGCTCATCAGTATTATATTTAGGAGCCTATGTTGTAATTTACCATCCCTAGTGGGGAAAAATATAACCCCCCACTAGCCCACTTTAAGCTTTGATTTCAGGACGCCAAAGATATGTGTTGAACAACACTTCTATTTGATTTGGTGTTTGATTGGTTTTTTAAAATAAAAGATGCCTGAATACTGGAGCTTCCTACATGGTCTGGTCATCTGTGCTGCCAGTCCTAACAGCAGGTTTCTGAACATCACTGAGTTTTGCAAGTAACAACACTGAAAAAAAAAAGCATCCATCAGGATTAAGGGGCTTACATTTACTTTCAGTCTCAAACATATTCATTATTTCTGTAGGCCAGGGCTCTCAATGGAAGAAGGACATGCAAACAAACCTGCATCCCATGTCTGCTGACTTGGTCCTCTTGCTGCTGTGTCTGGCTTTGCCATTCCAACTGTCCACATCATAGCAGCTGGAAGAAAGAAAGTAATCAGCTGCATAAAACATTGGCCACTACAGCTCAGAGGAAATAAGGATTTAGCTGTCCCTAAAAATACAAACCCTTGCCCCTGTAACTGCTTTTAAAACACTCAGTTGGTTTCCCTAGGCACTGAGACAGCAAGGTGGGAGAAAGCCAGGGCAGTGCATCCATTCAGTTTTTAAGAAAGTCCCAGAGCACAAGTAGCTAAGAGTCAGTATAGTCTTCTCTGTGGATTAAAGAAAGCAAAATTCCAGAACTAGGGTCCTCATCTCCTTTGTTTTCTTCCTGAATTCTGGCTCTTTTCTTCAAAGAAAGCAATTTCCCAGGGAATGATGGCAATACAAAAAGGTACCCAGAGGTTAACTAACACAGCTGACTTGTGTTCTGCTAACGGTACAGCACACAAGCAAGGGATTACAGGAGTTGTCACAATGCAAGTCTTCTGTCTGCCTGTTTTGGTTCCATCCTGTCAAAATATTGCCTATTTCTGTTTTGATTCCAAATGCAGCCGATGTTTGGGGGTTTATTCTTGGGATGCATCCCTAAGTTAAAAAGGAATACACACCATTCCAAAATCAGCGGAAGGCAACTCAAATCGGCTTTTTATTTAAGGGTGGATCAGTCTCCCTGATTTTATAGAAGCTAAGCTAAACAAAATAAGCCAAGGCAAACACAGTGCCTGCTTTTCCACAATGAGCTCAGCCAAGGTGATGTTTTTGCATCTAGGGGGAGCCACAGAATGTGGTCTTGCAAAGGAGACACTGACATTCTGCACAAGAACTTTTTGTTCGGTATTTATTATTTGCTGAACTGCATTCTCCTTTAGGGAAACTCTTGTTTGTTAACTACAGCATGTGAGGGACTTCATCTAGATTGTCTTAGGTCAGTGTAACACTCTCCTGTAAAACGGAGGGCAGCTGAGGTGAACTGAGACTCTGCTTGGAACACATAAAAGCATTTATGTAACATTAAATGCTTGGGGAAAAAAAAAATAGGTTGTAGGCATCCTCATCTTAGCACCAAACATTTGGAAATAACCCTTCATCTTCAAAGTGATGTAATGAAAAAGTCACTGAGGTCCATAAAGGACTTCAATTCAGGTCCTATGAGTGTTGAATCTCCTGCTTTCCAACAATCTTCAACTTAAGCACGTGGACACCTTTGGATAAGGGCACCAGACACCGTGGTAGTTAAACAGCCCAAGAAAGCCAGGGAAGAACCAACTGATTCTGTTTGCAGAGCAATACTTGACTGGAGCCCTTTGCAAAGTGAGGAGCCAAACAGTGAACAATAAAGCAAATATATTCTCAGCACTGCCGTCTGTACAGTGCAGAGGGCAAGAGGGGGCTGCAGGAAGCATGGAGCCTCATCACATGTTCACAGTGTGTCTGTAAAGCACACACACGAGCAATAAGTGTATTGAGTGAGCATCACCGAATCACAGAACTTGGCAAACACTGCTGCCCACCTCACACAGGTTTCTGTATGCAGAAAAAAAAAGAGGCATATTGTGCACTATATTCATAAAAAGATAAACCTGCTTCTGAACATTCAGGTTCACAAGGTAAATATGGGCTCCCTTGGGCTAATTAGAGTTAGCAACATTGTAACTGATAAACAAGGCCTTCTACAAATGGTCTGCTCCAGAACCTAAACATGCACCATTCTTAAGGCAAGAAAGTAGCTAAGACAGTGCTCTTTGATTTGACACAGAAATAGCTTATATAGTTTAATCTGGCTAAAAATATTAACATTGTAATCTTACTCACATGAATATATTAATGCAGGGAAAATGGGCTCATTTCTCTCCTGTGCAGTTTCTACCAGCATTCTCAGTGGCCCCTTGGGACAGAGAACAGCCATCAGATCTGCAGAAACAAAAGTACCAATCTCATGTTGAACTGTCATGCATATTTTACATTCTTTATCTTTAAGAAGACATTCCCCCCTCAAATTTACATCTATCCATATAAACCAGATGACTTCCTGAATGGCACTTTCCACCACTTTGCATAACTCTAGCTCAGTTCTAGTCCCTGAAAATGGTGTTCTCTTAAAATACCATCTCCAAGCCTTAATGTAATAACACGAGTTTTCACTGTGCTAATCCAGTAAAAAGCCCCTTGAGAATACCACGAGTTCTTCAAAAGCACATGGCAGCATTTCACAGAGATGTTAAATTTAATTAGAGGAGGAGTGGGAGTGCTTTGTTCACATTCCACAATCCATAACTACATACACTGGCTCTGTGTTTCACATGAAGGAAGGCCTTCGGTCCAGTAGCTCTTTGCCTACCCTCTCTCCTCCATCAGATCTCCTCCCTCTTGTTCTGCAGGTTCTCTTGAAACTTTTAACTCATACCAAAATCCATGATCTCTCGATAACAATAAACAAAACCTGCAAGACTATCATGTTGCTGCTGATAAAAATCCAACCACCTCTACCATGCAGTTAGGTGAGGTTCAGTCCTTCCTTGACTTGGTGATCCACTTTGAAAGACCTAGTAGAAATACACCCCCTACACAAACAAGTTAGCAAGAGACAAGGCAGGGAGTCAACTTAATTGCTCATCTGCCTCTTTTTAAAGCTCTTAGCACCATAAAGTTGTTTTTTTGAAGAACATACAGAGTCCTGAGATTGCCTCAGAGTAACCTCTCCAGGAGCCACACCTCGAGAGTCACAACCCAGACTTACCATAGATGGAGATTGCACCTAGAATCACCCATGCTGACCACTCAGGTAGATACTTAATGAACACCAATGCCATTAGAGCACTGATCATAATGAGATAAGCTTGCTGGAGTTGCAAGGGGCCTTTCCAGTGGATGCAAATCATTCCAACAGCTCCAAAATTCCAGATGACTATGAACAGCGTGGGGTAATCCATGGCCACATTGTACGTCTTCAATACTTCACTGGAATACAACAAGAAAATTTAGCTAAGCAATAAAAGCAAGTGACATACATCCCACTGGCTATAGTTAAACAAGCCCCCAGCTGCAACAGTAGGAAGCAGAATAGAGCAACTCTCATCATGAAAGGGGAATCTGCCCTTTGGCCAGTTGCTGCTCTGAGCTCTCTGTTCCTCCTGCCTGAGATGGATGCTGTGTGTGCAGACCAGCACCACACTGCCTTAGTCCTCAGTTCAACAGTAATTTCAAGGGTTTGAGCAAGCAAGATTTCAGGTCTTAAATGAGCACAGGCCTGTGGCCACATGACTGTCTATAGCAAGGAAGTCCTGTCAGTGTCATCCCCCCAGGTGCAATATGCTCACAGTTAAAAATTAAAAAGTTTTTACAAATGTCACCCACATGTTAAAAGTTTGCTTCCACCTGAGCTCAGAAATAAAGGAAAGAGCTTGAAACAATGTTGTCTAAGAAAAGAGAAAGACAAAGCAGAGAAGCAACACAGCACATTAAGTTCCTTTCCACATGCTTCTCGGAGTATAATCCAGGGCCTCTGTGCCACAAGATTGAGCCTGTTCATCTCATGCTCACAGTATCACTTCCCAGCAATTTTTGTAAAATAAAGCATTGACTATTAAAAGACCTTCTTTTCTACTTTTTTTTTTTAAAAAAGCTATTGTATTCTAACAATCCTTAAATGTCATCTTTTCTTGTTCAAAGTGGGAATTTTCAGCAAAGAGGTGCAGGAGCCCTGAACTGCCAGGTCACCTGCACCATTCCCACTTACCCAAGGTATATGTAGGTAAAGAGGAAGAGCAGCATCAAAGAGGACAGGATCAGCCAGCCATGGATGAACTGTCAAGGGCAAGAAGAGACAGTGATTGTAGGGGCTGTTACCCTTGCACAGGTCACAGAACTGCAGCCCAGTAGTCTCCTTCTACACTCCTTCAGTGTCCAAAGACCCTGCCTTCCCCATGGTCAGTGAGGAGGGAGAGACAGCCAGTTCCTCTTAAGTGTTTTAGTTGGTTTGGGTTTTTTTCAGTCTCTGTTCTAAGCATTTTCATGGGTATCCATACTGGCTGCTAGCTCACACAGGTGAGCACATTCTTTCTGTTTGCTAGAAAGGAGGAGGGGTTTGCCCAAGGCTGTAAAACAAAATCCATCTTTGGGACAAGTTTTAAAAGCAAGAATGGCCAGAGCTCAAATTCTGGGCTGAAACCACATATAAGGACTCCCTGGGCACAACAGAACCTAAATGCGCCTTTCCCTCCATGCCTTGTGCTCCTCCACCAGAGCTTCCACAGGCAGGAATAACACCAGTTACCACAAAGCTTGTCTGAAATGTCTTAATAGAAGGCATGCACAGTAAATGGTACAACTTAGCCCATAAGTACAAATGGCAAAACATTTGGATCAGATGAAGAAAAGTCAGACCTGACTAACACAAAGTAGTAGACCTTGTTTTTAAGAGCCTGCCATTAGTGACAAAATAATAGCAAAGCCTATTCAGAGCCACAGCTCCATCACCACTGACAAAGGCTTCTGCACAGTATGATTCCTGCTGTGCCCAGGATGAGGATGAGCCAGTGCAGTGCCTGTATTCCTCAGTGCCATGCAAGGCCCATGTGATCCATGTGTGCCATGGAAAAGGCTGTGGCATGAATGCTTTACCTTGTAGCAGCGATATTTATAGAGCAGCACCAGGAACACGGTCATTACAATGATGACACTGATCATTATGATGGTGTTCAACACCGAGTTCAAGAGACGCTGGCCTACAGATGGGGTGTCCTCACTGAAAGGAGTGTAGATCCTGCAGGATAAAGCAAAAGCCATATAAAGTATATATATTCTTTTCTAACCATCTGTCCCAGATAAAACCAGACTTCTCTGTGTGTGGGAAAGAAAGGGAGGTAGGACTGCCAAGGACAGCAAACATGAGATGTAGCCTCTGAAGGGGCTGGGCTCAAGTTAATTATCAACTAAAGATTAGTGGTCTCTATCAAAAGCACATTCCTACAGAGCAGCTGTGGCTGGCAGAGCTCTAAGCAAAAAGGCCTAGAGTATAAATGACTTTATTTTAGTCAGTTCTCTGCAGGCCATGAATTTTTACTGCATGCTCTGAAACCTCTTCATGACAATTACACGGATACAGCCCAGGTGTTGTTCTGAAATGGGGGACACGCTTTCTTTCCACACTTGGTAGGAGAGTCTTGGACTCTTATCCCTTCTCACCACACTATACCCCTCCCCCCATTTTGTTTCCTTTGATTCAGTCCAAGGGACCACAGTCCCACTTCCTCCACCCTGATGTGTGAGGCACAGTTAAGAGCCCCAGGAGCCAGGCACTGTCAGCAAGAGCTGGATGGAATTATGTATCCACACCATGAGTCTTCAGGAACCAGAAATATCACCAGGAAATGAGACACTCATCCAAATGAACATGCTATTCCCTGATTGCTGCCAGCTAATGAGTGAACAGCCTAGGAGTTCAGCCTGGGCCTTTTATGCTGCAGAATGAAGCAGCTTCATTAATATGCTGCTCACAGGCCTCACTTAGGGCACCCTAAATGACACTGCTAATGAATCAGTGTAATGCAAGTATGGAAAAAACTTACACAGGTGAACGTAGCATACTTTAGTAAGCTCTCTGTTTCTACAGCCACCTTTACCTGTGTAAAGGTTCTCCCAGCCTGCCAAGGAAGCACTCTGCATGCACAGAGTGTGTGTGTGGAGCAGGGGGTCCCACATACTCAGGCTGTTTGCAGACCCCACTTACAGCTGCCCGTTTTTCTCCGTATAGAAGCGCACTGACTTTATGGTGGCGACGACAACAATCATACAAAGGGTGACAGGCACAAAGAGCATGATTACATGCTTTGCTCCATATTTCAGAGTCAGTTCTTCCTCTTCATTTTCCAGTGCACTTTCTCTCACTGGAACACCCGAGCCAGACACTTCTCCACCAGCGATATTGTTCGGGCCACGGCTGCTGCCTGCTCGCCTCTTCTGAAAAGCAATATTAGGAAATATGTAAGATGCTGCTTTTCTTTGTGTTCAAAGCTTGATTCCATCCTATCTCACAGGGCTGCTGTAGGCCACCACAGCATAGCGGTTGAGTCCTAATAGAAAGGTACCAACTGAACAATACAATTAGAAATTCAATTGCAAATAGGTTACAATAGTTTTTAAACCATGAGTATCTAAGGACCTCTTCAAATGCAAATATATAGATGGACACATGAACATGAAGGGCAAGATGCCCAGAACTTGATAGAAGAAATGTCATCTGAGGTGGCATAAGCTTGACATGTTCCTCCTTCACAACTATGCTGTGCTTGCTTTATCCTGCTGCTCCGCTGGCAGCTGGACTAGATTCTGTTCTAACATTAGCTGTGTCTGACCAGAGCAGACAAAGGGTATCTGGCAAAACAAGAAGACTAAAAAGGATATCCTGCAACAGTCATATGTGGATCAGGTCCTGATTAAATGCCTGTATTCTTACCAAAAGGAAGGAAAAGGGAGGAGTATATATGGAGATAAAAATGGGTAAAGGCAGAGTGGAGGAAATGGCAAGAGGCAGTGCTGCTGCTGGCTGAGGGTGACACCAGGGAAACAACACTGACAAAGCCAATCCTAGAAGCCAGTCTGGTAGGAGGGATTGAGGGGTAGCAGGACTACTTCTGTCACCACACCCCATGTCCTCACTTGCCATGAGGGACACACACCTACCCTATGTGCTTGTGCTTCCCCTGTTTCTGAGGCTTGCAGGCCATCCTGATAGGAGGGTACTGGAGGGCTCTCTGCAGACATCAGGGATGTTCTTTCATTGCAGGGCTCCTCCTCGCTGTCCGAGTTGTTCATGAACGTGATCATTTCTGAGGGAGCACTCAGGAGGGCACAGCCAATCACTACTCAAGGCTGTGGGGGCAAGCAGAGCAGAAGAGAAGAGAACAGTGAACACCACACTGCAAATAACAGAAAGTCTGAAGACGATTCAGCAGATTTCAGCAGGGAGGCTCCAGCACGCCATGCAGCTCCATCTTCTCCCGACAGCAGATTTATCCTGCCCTCACCCAGGCATGACAATCCATTCAAAGTCACTGGGACTGCTGCAGACAGAGAGATCAACAAAATGCAGCACTGAAGAAACTTACTTTTTCTTTGCCACAGCTTTCACACTTCCTGCCTCCATTTCCCCTCTCCCATCGGTACACCTTACCTTCCACAAAGGAGGTTTCTCAGCACTCAGCGTTTGTTTGGCAGGGGCCAGACACAGCTTCACCTCACACACTGGCTGCGTGTCAGAAAGCTCAGCTCTTACACAACACTCATGCGAGCATCAGCAAGGAGCAGAAGTTTCTTAGTAACCTGGAGCCTCAGCTTTACATAAGCCACTAATCAGGAGCTACATGCTGTCTTATGACTGTTTATTTACCAGATGAATTTTACTAGCAGTGCTTCTCTTTGCCCGTGGAGAGGTTTGCATAGCAAGGGAAAGACCTGTCTCCTTAGGAGAGCCACTTGTGGGTTTTTCTTTATATTGTCTTGTGATTAGAAGCAAAACTACTTGGCTGGGTAAAAACATGGAGAATAAACATGGGGGCTAGTTTGGCCTCTTTTCACCACTGCTATGCAGAAAAGCAGGCAAAGCAGTGAGAGAGTGCAGAAAGGAAAGGAACAGCTCTCCTTTCTAGACACAAGAGGGAGAAGGTACACTGCCCTGAATACTGCAGAACAGCCTTAAAATCGGGATTTCAGGAAGTTTTAGATGCAAGTGATAGGGAAATTCTTTTTAGCAGTTATTAAGTCAGCTTAACAAAGCAAGTGTAGTAATTAATCACTCTCTGATACTCAGCCACGTGTCCATAGGCAAAACCATATCTCTAATGCACTGTAAGCAGTTATATCTACCAGAACACCTCTCCTCTACAGAACCTTACCCAAGCTCCTGTGTCTCAGGAAATAGAAGAGGAAGCTGAAGAAGCCACGTGATTTGGACACAGTCACTTAGATCTGAATCATAGATTCACAGCCCAACCAGCACACCCTGCTGTCTTGAGACGTCAGAGTGGATACTTTGAAGATCTGTGAGATATTCTTGCTCCTCACTAAAGAAACTGAAATTCACTTTGGAGGAAGGAAAGAGGGAGGAGTGGGAGACACCCCCCCCCTTTTTTTCACAGCCTCCTCAACACATCTGCACCTTCAAGAAATTTTAGAACATCAACTCAATCTACCCAAGTGAAACATTTTTCAGACATCTGCTCCTCCCCTGGCTTCTCTTGCTTTTTCATATAATTTTGCTCCTCCTTTGGTGATAAAACTGGCACAGTTATGGGAAAGAAAAGCAGGGCTAACCCTCACACCAGGCCTGTCAGCTTCATAGTAATCCCGTGTTCTTACCAAGTGAGCTGCTTAACACTTGTGTGCTTATTTCTCACAGAGACCAAAATCTCCTTTCTGGATCCTTAATACACTCTTTTGATTGAGCACATGAGGGCTCACAATTTACAGCTGGGATACTAGGCTCTGGTGCAGTTATAGAATTTAGGTCTTTAAAGGAGTCGGGTATATAAAGTCATTCAATCATGACATACTTCTGGGTGAGGAACATGATAAGTTATGCATGCCACAGGATCTGTGACCTATGGAATTTAAATAACTCTCAAAACCTTCTGCCCATGCCAGAGACCAGAGAGGAGATAAGTAAAGATTTACTCACTGATAGTTTGGGATGAATATTTACATTTTAACAGCCCAATGAAAATACTAAAGGACTTTTTCTCACATTATTTAAGAAATCATTTTTGCTACATAAAGAGAGCAATTCTGCAGAGGATTTAAAAGGGGCAGCCAATTACCCTACTTTTAATACCCACTGGAGGAGTTAAACCAATAGCTAAACCACGGTGCCAGTTACTAAGCTTGACAATTACATGGGAAGAAATAAACTGTTGATATACAGCCAACTTAAAGGACATTTTCCCCTATGTTCCCCCAACAAGGATATGGACATGCAAAGGTGCCATGATACTTTTGGCCAGCAAGCAGATTCAGATCTGAACACAGTTTCAGTGTCCCTTGTTACACAGCCATGGTTTCAGGAAGGGTTGACACAAACACACCCCAATGAATCCAGGGCTTTACAGGAGCTCCTGTGGCAGACACCGAAGTCACAGGTGCCTTAGATTGATCTAAACTGTCCTGCCAAAGGGGTTGTCCCACCACCCTCCATCTCCCACACCAGGTGCTCATCAGCTGTGTAGTGCTTTTGAAAAGACAGCGAGGCACCTGGTTCCCTTTGCTCTCACAGAGCAGGTCCCAGCAGGGCTGGCCCTGAGAGTGGCTGTGGGAGCAGCCCCAGTGGCAGTGCCCACACCAGGAACACACAGCACTGTGCATCCCCCTTCCAGTAGGGTTGAGCCTTAAGGTGACAAGCCCTCTGCTTGCTCCCAGACAAGCAGCCCATCCTCACCTCAGGTCTGCAAAACCCTTGGCAGTGTGGCTCTGTGGCTCTTGTCTAAGAGGGGCCTTGGACATATGGTTTATAGAGGCAGGAACACTGACTCTCCCCTGCTGTCCCACCATGGACTCAGCAGAGATTTTGTCTAATGCCACTATTTATTCATTAGAGGTGCACTTTGAACTGGCACGAAGGCTGTGCTGGCTGCCAGAGAGAGCTGTGGTTTGAGCAGCCTGTCCTCCAGGGGAGGAAGGACCAGCCTGGTCACTCTCACACACGTACCCAGCATGACAGCACCCTTTGGGCTGAGCAGAGGGAAAGAACAGAAAGCCTGGGACTTGCTTGACAAACAAAAAGGGAGCCACAGAGCACCAGGCAGCCAAGAAAGGCATGTTACAAAGCCACACTGTTTTCTGGTCTCATTTCACTACTTAAACTAAGGAAAAGGGCCTGTGGAGATGATTTCTGCCTGCCAGAAGGATGCTGCATACACCATAATGGAAAGCAAGGAAGCCTTCTTTCCTACTCATGCACATGACAGCAAATACATCTGCGCATATTGACTGTTTTATTCTAGGCTAAGCTGAAAAAGGGGGAAGAACAACTCAGGAATAGAAAACACGGAGCACTGAGACAAATGTAAATTGTATCTGTATTCACAGAAGGCTTTAGAGCATGGTCTACCAAATGCATTAAACGACGTGCCAGTCCATTATCAAACTGAAGCTCTAAGTTATATCAAGGCAAGGTTCTCCTCTCTGCCTCTCAAACCATCAGGTCCCATTCAAAACAAATCATACAATGCTTAAAAGCCAAATGACCCAACTCTTAAAACTGTATGGCAAAAATGAAAGGGGACAAAAACTAGGTCAGTAGTAAGAGATTCTTAGAGGAGCTGAGGTGGGAATACAATTACTCCTGCTTTACAGCAGTCTTGTGAATCCTGAAGGGAAGGTTCTCTTTCCAGATGTCCTTCATGCAAGAGACCTCTTTCCTCAAACACAATAAACCAGCTTTACGGATTTTGATTAAACTGGGACAGTTCACTAACACTAAGATCTAGCCTCAGCTTGCCTTTTATTTTCATGCTGCAAACAATCTGAATCCTTTACTTTGCATTTCATCCATCACAAATAATACCACTACAATATGCAGCGCACAACAGCTGCTGTAGACTGGCAGAATATTTAATTAACCACTCAAGAGTTAAAATTCCTCCTTAGACATAATCGTTCTCTTCAATGGCAATTAGATGAAGAGAATTGTATTTTCTTTGCTATATTTAGATCAAGAGAAAGCTTTGGGATGATACTGATAGCCTGATGTTCTCCTAAGTTTTGGCTGCAGCAACCACTGCTGTTGGTAAATATGAAGAGAAGGAAATAAAACTTTTAAGAAATCCTAAGTGGTGGGGGCAAAATTAGGTGGAAAGATTTCCAGCTTCTTTCCAATAAATAAAGTCAGAATGGGCATGCTGCTAAAATGACAGGGGACTTTGAACACACCATCTCAGTGTACAAATACCACTCACTTTCAGCCCCAGAACACAAAAATAACAAAACACAAGATGCTATGGGAAGTTGTAAAGATTTGTAGCTTTCTTTCTCCATTCTGGCTGAACTAGCACTGCTTTCTCTTGCCCCACAAGAAAGGCACAACACATGGCTCCAAAGGGCGATTCTGCTGGCAGAGCTGAAATCAGACTCTCCTCGAGAAAGTCAGAAGGATTATTTTGCCAGCACGGAGCCCAAATACTCCATCAGCCAACTCCTTGTTACAGCATAAAGGCACCGCAGCCCTGCAGAGCTATTCACACAAGTAAAACCTCAAAGCCTGGGTCACACTCCACATGCGGGAGCAGCAACTCGCGTTGGTCCCAACGCTGCTGAGGACATCGGAGCCAGCAGGGGCTGAAGGCGACACTTCGGGGACACCCAAGGACACCTGTGCTGGGGTTGAGTTCCTGTGTCCGACCCTTGTGGCTGCTTTGCCCTGGGACTGCTTCCCTCTTCTCCAAGTGCACGGCCAGCCCAGAAAACAAACACCGACATTCAAGAGGAGGGTAAAA
>VZTJ01003254.1:1720451-1744660 GCA_013397795.1 Orthonyx spaldingii | reverse complement strand
GCCCCCCGCCGCGCCCATTGGCTCCCGCCCCGGCGCCGGCCGGGAGGGACGAGCGCGCCCGCCCATTCGCCGCCGCGGCTGTCGCTCAGCAGCTGTCCCCGCCCACGGGCCGCTCTTCTCCAATAGGAGGGAAGAACGGGAAGAGGATCGGCCAATAGGAATGCTGCTGTCCCCGCCCCCCCGCTGCCCGGTGGCGGCCCGTGAGGCGGTGGCGCCGCCATAATGGGGTGGGTTCTGGTTGTGTTTGTGTCACGCCGAGTCCTGGAATGGCTGGAGTTGGAAGGGGCTTTAAAGGTCATCCAGTTCCAACCCCCTGCATGGGTTGGAACCTTCTGCTAAACCAGATTGTTCAAAGTCCTGTCCAACATGTCCTTGAATGCTTCCAGCGATGGGGTGGCCACGGCTTCTCTGGGCAACCTGTGTCAGTGCCTCACCACCCTCACAGTACAGAACTTCCTCATAATACCTAACATATAATCGAAATGTACTCTCTTACAGTCTGAATCCATTCCCCCTTGTGCTGTCACGAAGTGCTCTTGTAAAAAGCCCATTTCTGTCTTCCTGGTAGACTCGGGTATTGGAAGGCTTATCAACTTACCCCTTCAGTAAAATGAAAAGATAGGCAAGCACATAGATCCTGATGGAAATAAAAGGGATAACAATAAGAGAAAAGTGTGGAGGAGTAAATAGAGAAACCAGAGGAAATAGCCAAAGAATAGTTCTGCTGGAATTGTGTCTGACACCTGCTCGGTTTATAGATCAGAGGGGTGAATAAGGAAAATCACAATCTCATCCTATTTGCAATGGGTGTGGGAGTTTGTATTTTCAGAGTGTAAGCGTTCTTGTTTAAAATTAAAACAAAAAAAACCAGCATGGTAGTAAGCAAGATACTCCTGTAGATAGATGAAATTGCTCTTCAGTCAGCACACAAACCACTCCTGCCTCTGTTCCCACTGCTTTATCAAGCACCAGTCAAGCAAAATTAAGATTCTGGCAGCTCTGTGGCACTTGCTTGTCATCTGCGAGGGCAGAGACACGAACTGGAGTCATGGCAATTTCCCTCTACTGCTGTTGTCATTTAAGGAAGAACCTCAGGCACAGACACAGAGAGTATTTACAGCAGAGATTCACACTCCTCTGTACTCCATGCCACCCATGATGATCTTGGCTACAAAAGCAATGAAAGGTAAGATGGTAATGAAGGAGGCACAAGGTACTATACATGAACTGTCCCACTATATATCATTTTACACCCCTTTACTTTTACATGCAGCATATGTATCTGACACAAATTTGGGATAATAGTGAAAATGTTTATCTGTTTTAAAACATTGAACAACTTCAAAGCTAAAGCACTGACAGTCGGAACTGTGCTGCTCTTCACCGTGCTGGCAGCTGTCAGTCCAGCTGAGTCTGCCATAGATCTGTGCAGGAGATAGGGAAATGGTTCTTAGGCCTCTTCTTCTAGGGACTGAAGGGATGGGAACTGGTTTTACAAGCCCAGTTGCCCTTTATCAGCAGCTTTAGAAGCTAAATTTGCAGCTTTTTGTATATCTCAAAAGTGCTGCTCTGCTGTATGAAGGGCTCACAGGTGCCTGCTCTGGACTAAAATTTAGAGACAAATGCCTTGCTTCTTTCCACGTTCCCACTAGATCCTCTCTTTTTGCTCTCACACAGATGGACAAATGCAAAGAGGTGTAGGTCTTCTGCAACCTAGTAAAGGGTTTTAGGAAAAAAATTGCATGTACTGCAACCGTCATGGAAGCACAAAACATGAGTATGTGAAACCCAGCTGTCTCTTTGAGAATGCATATCCTGCCTGCCTCCTTTGTAGCTTTCAGAGGCAAAAATCTGTCTTAGCTCAGTGTTCCTCTTCTGTACCCTAAAGTGGGTAATAGGAAGACAAGCAGTTGCTTTGGTCTCTCCATCCATGAGTGTTATTTCCACGCAGCTTTCATCAGAATGCCTTTTCATGTGTTTTTTCCTAGCTGCATCATGTGAGAAGCATCTGACCTGAGAGCAAGTTAACAGGCTCTTTGAGCAAAGCCTCATTCTGTATCATGTGGACATCAAAAATATTTCTGTTTTTTTCTTCTTTTTTAACAGTTCTGTGCAGTCATTTCCTTAAAGGCTCTCTCACAGATAATGCAGAGTGTGCCCATTCCTGGGAAAATCCCGTGCCCAGCTGCATCACAGCTTCATAACTTGGGAGGTCAGTGTCTCTCACCAGGCTGGTGGTTGTTCTGAAGTACATGGGGACATTCTCGGGGATTGCCCTAATGTGTCCTGTTTTGGTAGTGAGATGTTTATGGTAGGAAATCTCAGGGAGGTTTTGGTCATAAACTGTTGCAGTCCTCCAAATATATCCAAGGAATTGTGCCTGTTTTATTTCAGGACATGTAAATAATACCCGGAAATAGGGCTACTGACACAAATCCAAACAGAGATGCACCCTTGAGTTTTGAATGGAAACAGACATTACACCATCTGTCAAAATAACATTAAAATCTCTTGTGCTTGCACAGAAGATATGAGTAGGGTCAGGCCCAGCACACTGGAGTTTTGTTCTGGAATAGACAGTACTTTCCAGGAGTCCTGCTCAGTTTATTCCACTCCATAGATCTGCAGTCCCTCAAGGAAAGGTCATTACTGAATATCAGAGCAAATATTTTTCTCGTAACTGAAGGAGATCTCATTCATGAGAGGACTTAGCAAGCAGCCAGGGCTCATGACACAGTGCTGCCTGTGGGCAGGAATCCCATATTGGTGTCACATTTCTGTGTGGATTTTTGAAGAGTGTTCCCACATTGGTGTATCCCTGATGCCTCAGATCCAACCAGACAGTTCAGATTTAAGCTCCAGTACTGAAGAGTGTGGTATATCCTTCTGTCAGAAACAGAGGTAAGTATAGATCCAAGGTCCCCTAGGCTGTAGGTTATGGATCTGACCATTGGAAGCTCAACTTCATGCTGAGGGAATACTCATAAACAGTGTTGTGAATGTTCACTCAATACAAATCCCCCATGGTGCCACACAGACCTTAGATCACCTCGTGGTCCCTTCCTTCCAGGTCTACAGCATCACAGAAGCTGTGTAGATGGCTTCTTTCTAAAGGATATAGAATTGAGCTAAATATGGGATTCTCTCAAAACAGACGAGGCTGAAGAGGTGGGAAGGGAACGGGAATTAAAGCTGGTGAAGTGTGCAGTCACAAAGCAGTCAGTGATGCATCCAAATCAATGGGATGTCACTGAAGTCTTACTTTTAAGCACAGGTCCTTGGCAGGCCCATCAAGCAGGAGCAGGATTGCCCCAGTGGGAGTGCCCAGTGCCTGGCTGGGAGCAGAGCTCCTGCTGCCATGGTGCCCTCTGGACCACTCTCTCAGACAGCTTCTCCTGCTTCCTTATGTACAAGTTTTGTACAGTTTTGCTAAAGAATTAAATTTCCCTTTAGGAGAAATGCAGCAGTCTGACACGCAGCATTATGCCTTTAAGGTTGTTGGTATCTCTTTGGCTTTTCAGATTTTGGGACGAATCCTTCAGGCAATCCCAGGCTCCGAGCAATCAGCAGACCTCTTCATGTGACTTGGAAAACTGTGAGTTAGCACTACTCTGCTCTGGTTGAAGTCAATGACTTTAACTGAAATGAGGTCTGTCCTGGGAAAAAGGAAAGTAAATGTCTAACATCTTTTAAAAATGCACATGAAAAGAAAGAAAAAAACTAAAAAGAGAATAAAAGTTCCTCATTAAGTTCCGCATGACTACTCAGATGAACTGTATAATTGATTTGGCCTGTTGGTGGCCATGGTGAGGGGGACATGAGTTAGGAATGTGAATTATACATTCATATTCAAATAAATCCTTCCCGGTTTCATTGGAAGGAGGTTCCTCTTGCACAAGCTGTGAAGGAACGTCTGGCTGTGCCCACTAGGGGACAGAGCTCTGCCGCGTACATCCCTCTCCTCGGGAGCGGGATGAGCTCCAGCCCCGGGACGCTCTGGATAAGCCTTTCAGGGAATTTTTACCGTAATCGGATCCCTGCGAAATACTTTCTCTGCTCATATAGCCCTTTGTGGAGAATGTATGTGTGAAATGACTCGTGCTGAGAAACTCTTGACACTACCAGAGCTATTGATTCGAAGCCACGTTGTTTGCTGGATTCCACCTCGCTGGTCAGGACTCGGGTTGAGCCCAGCTTGTCTCTGCTGGCACGGTTGTATCATGACCAATGTTCCCACTGCTAGAGCTACAGCTGTAGCAGCAATGGCAAGAAAACCGAGAAAATATAGGCAAAATTGTATTTTGTACTCACCTAAGAGGCAAGGAAAAAAGTGTTGTATTTTGATTTTTGTTTTATAAAGGTGCAAGGTTTAGTTGCTTTGTGTTTCTGAACTTTACTCATGTACTCATGTTAAGCAGCAGTTTTCCAGAGTCCATTGTCGTGGCTCTGCAAGTTTTTCTGCACAGAAGCACTTAGAATAGTTTATCTTAGTAACTTTTAAAGTAAATTAAATAAGTTTGTTTTAAACTCTTTACCCTTCAGCAGGAGTACCAATTCCTAAAATAGCTGTTACTGGCATTTAGTTTATTTAACTTTGCATTAGCAGCATTTAATCAAGCTTAAATTAGGTTTTGAATGAACTTAGCTAAACTGGATCAAGCTAGTTTGATTCACAATTATTCAGTAACTGAAGAGTTTATTACATATTAAGATAAATTAAATAAGAGAGTTTATACAGGGATTTTCTGCTGATCAAATAAAGCAGGTTAAAGGCAAATCTACACTTAAACCACAGTTAAACTGTGGCTTTTTAAAACCTTGAGGCTTTTTTTCCCTATTCTGCAGTGAAATTGTAAGCTGATGAAAAAAAAAGGTATTGATTTTATATATCAAAGGCATTCAAGCATAGATCTCAAATTAAGGAAATAACAGTAACTAGGACCTCCTCTTCTTCTTCTTTATAACTTCCCTCCTCTGCTCCACATCTGACATTGCTTAAAGGAAAACTTCAGAAGTTAATTATTTTAAAATTCTGCAGGGTGTTGTAATTTGCTGATGAATAATACTTCTCATCTGTAACTTTGTGTAAGCACAGTTCAGCACACCTTTATTGCCATTCCATTGCCATATTTCATCCCAATCACCTTGGTGTTCCCATACATCTCACAGATGTTTCCACATAACAATAATATTTGTTTCCAGGGCAACAAAACTTTGCAGGCAGTATGGGAGACACTCATCCTTGGTCAAAAACTGTCTTCCTGAAACAGAGTAATGCTGTAGCTCTCACAAACAGCCAGAGTTGACTGCTGGGGCTGAATAAACTCCATTATTTGTTCCTCTCTGTGTTTGTCTCCTAAAGCCTGTGTAGAACCTGGAGTTCACTATATGTACATATATGAATAGCTGCTATTCAACAGCTCACAAAATGACATATAATAGTCAAGGAGAGAGAAATGAAAGAACATCACAGAGATCTGAGATTGTCAAAGTGAAGTTAGCCTGCCAAAAAGTCATTATTTAATAGAGAATTACAGAGCAGAGGACATTGCAAATAAATAAAAATAACAAAGGTTCATTTGAATGCAAGCTATACGTTTTCCAAAATGTCTGTGGTATCTGTGGAGGTGTATTGGGTTTTTTCTAAATCCACATGAGGAACTGGATATTTACACAAACAGAAACAGTGTGGGCCTATTATCTGGAAGCTGGGAAAATAGCAGAAAAGAGAATGCACTGTGGTAGAGCCAAAGTGAGTACCTGAGCAAAGGGAGGTGTGGCACCAGAATTTGGATTGGTGCTCACTGATGCAGTCTGAATTCCCTGACATTTCCAGCTGCAAAGTAGCCCTGAGAAAATCTAGACCTGTGTCAGGCAGTCAGTTTGGTTTCCTCCTGGTTCAGCCAGGATCTTTTCTGTGCTTGAAATCCTTACTGAAAGAATGCCACCACTCTGTGGACACATTGCCTGACAGTCACCAAGCAGCTCAACTCCAGCATCTGTGCTGTCAGTGAAGGCAGCGTAAAACTCAGCAAGACAGAGGGTGGGTGTAGTGCTGTCAGGGGAGGTGCAATACCCCTATCCAAAATTAAAAATTACAGTTCTTCATGGCACATAGGGAAGATGCAGTTTCCTCATCTGCCCTATGAAGTCAGATGAGTTCACTCATGCAAATGTCAGGAAAAAGCAAATGCAACTCCACAGATACCTCCATGTTATTTGTGGACAGCTTGTATTCCAGTGAATACAAAAGCTGTGATATCCAAATCAGATATATTATTTTAAAAGAAGATTCCTTCACTGTAATTTAGAAAAGGAAACATTAATCATGGTGACTTTCTGTATGAGCTAGAGTAGCACTTAAGAGACTAACATTTCCCATGTACTCATCTCAAATGCTGAATCTGAGGCACCTTGGATCTTGTTTTAATATGTGCTGAGCAGACAATAGTCCACACTTGAGCAAGTCATGAGGTTCATGAAGGTCATGAGGTTCATGAAAGTCATGGCTTTCATTAGGGAAACAAGACTGGTTTCCTTTTAGACATGCAGAAATCAAGCCAACAAAATTCAGTTTTTAAAATGTTGGTCTTGACCTTTCCCTGCCTTGGTTTTCCCATCTGCATGGGAAAGATGAGAATCACCCTGAGTGAGACGTGCCTTGAGGCAGCCCCTCCAGGGAGGGAGTAGCAAAGTGCTATGTGTTCATGGAGATGAGCAATGCCCACTGCACTGCACACAATGCCAACACTTAGATCATTTCTCACCCACCTCTGCTTTCCTCCCTAATCTTCATTTCTGTCTCCTGTGACTTTCTCAGAGCTTTGCACACTCCTGTTTATCGCAACATGTGTACAGGAGGTTCCACAACAACGTGAGATTCATTTAATTCTTCCACCCAGCGCAGCTATATTAGAAACCTGTTAAAACATTTCACCTCTAAAAGTAATTTCTTGTCTCGGACAGCCACTGTGACACTTCTTATAAACTCAACGCCCCCTCTGCTTATTCAGGGAAGATTCCTTGTGAGTGCTGAATCAAGTCTAGCCCTCAGATCCCAAGCTGCAGTTAAAATAGTCAGTGCCACAGCAGGTGAACTCGGCAGACGATGGCAGAGGAGTGCTCCTAGACCTTGAAAAGATGAACTTGTTCCTGCTGTAGAGGTTCTATCTCAGCACAGAACCTCTGTTTGACTCTAATCCCAGTGCTGAGCTAATGTGTCTAATGGCTTCTGAAGAGCTACCTTGTGCACACTAAGGGAATCAGCACTTCTGAGAGCCTTTAACCACCAGAACCAGAGTAGCTTTGCTGCAGAAAGGAAGGGGGTGAGAGAGTTGAGCAGCAAGGAGAGAAGAGCTTCTGGCTTGGGCACTGATTTAGAGTGCTCATAGGCCAGGCTGGCTTCCCAATTCCTGCACAGACTTACTAAATATTCATAGAGATTAGAACCTTTCTGACACCTGACTTAGAGGGTAAACTCTTGGGCAGAGAGACTCTTGCCTGTTATATACACGTGCTTTTCACTGATGTTTATGAGGTTCTGACTCATAGGGTAATTTGAATACATTTTGAGTCGGGTGGCTGAGCCAAATAAATCAGAGTTGGACTGAAATTGGTTTAAACTGATCCATAGTAGAGATGTACAGGGTTTTATTTGCATTCACAGGAAAAACTGTGAAATGTTGCTCTGGCTTGTGGAATATACTTGACTCAATCCAAAATGAAATCCGTCCTTTTTATAGTGAAAAAAAAAGTTAAATAGTAGATTAACATTATAAAATAGCTGATGATAGTGGCCACCTCTTCTGCAAACACAAGCACTCATGTAGGCAGTGTAAAACCCACATCTGAAAGGATGTGACCCACATCTCTCATTTCTCACAGAAGCATCTTCTCAAAGCTGTTTTACATCCACCAGATGTAGTCAAAGGGAGGAACTCTGTCTAATGTTGTGATCTGTTTTGATCTTGTTGTAAAGTCAATACGTTTCTGCCATGCTGAAATAGTTCCTTTCTGTGTTAACAACATTACCATAATTTTTGGTTCAGCCAAACTATAATGCAAAGTTGCTGAAAAGTTAATCACTCTAAACATGTGTGAAAAGAGGTCAGTTGCCAGCATCCCTTATTACTGTTTGTGGTTTATTTGAACTATTCAGTGGACTTCTATAAATAGGATATAATCTCCAATTGAAATCTATAGAGAGTGGAAAGAGCATACAAATGATACCGGCCTCCCGTGTACTTCTATACAGGACTTACAGTGATGGGAGGCTTTTTGCTCAAGAAAATATTTCTTGTGAAGTCTGAAACAAGCATAAGTTGACTCATGCAAGAAAAATTGAATCATAAAGAATAGCGACTTAAACATACACAGCAATGAACCCAAACACCTTCATTAGTGTCTGCAAATTGTCAAATTGACTCTAACCACCATATGAGCTGACCAATCCCCACTGACGGAGAAAGGAGATCTAAAAAGAGAAAGAAAGAATGGCAGATGGGACAAAGAATCAGTAACACAAAATCTTTTAACTCTGCTGCCTTCAAAATAAAACTTTTTTGGAGGTCTGCAGTTCAATTTATGCCAGATGTTCTGAGAAAACACATCAAACTTTTGAATATGGATCATGGTGCAACATGGAATTCTAAACAAATACCTGCAGGGTTGCACTGCCCATCCCATTCCAGAAAGCAATCTGTCTTTTTTCATTTTTGCCTGATATTCTTCTGTGCCTCTTTGTCCTCTTGTTATCCTAATTCAGGGTCTGTCCTCCCAGATGCTGAGCTCACCATGGTGCTCATGCTGCCAAGAGCTGAGTGCCCTAGAAACCATTGTTCACTTGAGTTTTGTCACAGGGTCTCTGTTTTTCTTGATTTCCAAAGTTTCCTGATAGGCAGCAATATCACATGGTGATAAACAATAGTATGACCTGTTCTCCAGAAGGAGAGAGAGAAAGAGGAGAGAGAGAAGGAAGGAAGGAAGAAAGGCAGGAAGGAAAGATGGGGGAAATATGAAGAAGAAGAAGAAGAAGAAGAAGAAGAAGAGGGGTGAGGAGGAACAAAGGGAGGGAAAGAGTGGAAAGGGAATTGCTTCCTGAACAGTTCTTGTTCTGGCAAATCCCAGGGTCACTGATCGATGCCAGTGTTGAGCATTCAGCAGTCACTGAGCACTGGACTGTGTCATTTCCAGTGTGCCATAAAAGCATCTGCCCTCACCATGGAGACAGGAAGGGCAGCGTGTGACTCCCGTAGGACAGCTGTGCAGCTTGGCCTGCTGCAATGCTGTCATAATGCCCAGATGTAACGTAGGATGGACAGGAAAACCCCAAACCTGTTCCTTGCACTCTCCCTTAGTCTGACCCGAGGGGAGGAACGAGGGTTGACTCACCAGGAAATATGAGTGATATATTTTATGGGAATGGCCTTTGCTGCTGATGCAGCTCCTGGATTAGCTACATGTTGTCCTTTTTCTGGGTTTTGCTGAGCACACCACTAGTGCCTGGGGTCTTTGGCTTTCCTGAGCTGGGACAAACCAGCTCATCTCCCTGAAAGCAGCCCCTCGGGGTGTAGAGACTGGAAAGACAGGACAAGCCCACTTGAAAAGTGTTATTATTGTGTGGTGAAGTATCAGATGGAGTTGGACACCAACCAGGGTTTGTCTGCAGAGTCATGGTGATAAGGGATCATTCTCCTCTGCAGAAGCTGCTCCTACCACAGCCTGCATGTCTGGACTTCTCCCCAGGCAGCCTTCCTTCAGATCTGGGTCTGGTTAGAGCACGTCAGGTGCTCTGGTTTGTACACCACTTACAGGTTCATGGCAGGTGGTGTAATCTCTCTTGGAATAGGGGTCACAATAGAAGAGTACCAAAAAAAAATGCAGAGGACACAAGTTAGTTGTCATCATTTCCAAACCAAGAAAAACAAAGCTATGATAACTAAGCATTTGATTCAAAAAAAGACAAAGGTGGATATGAAAAAGGCCTCATAGGTGCATTTTAAATCTAAAGTTGAGGCTGAATAAAATGTTAATACAGTTAAGTCATAACCCTCCTTGTGCTTTTGTCATTTTGGAGCAGAGAAGTGTAGAATTTTCCAAAGCATCAAAATGGATGTAGAAACACAAATATTAGTTGTTTTCAGCCACTTCAACATGGAATGAATTTGTAGGTACTAATATGATGCTAACATGTATCTTGTCAGCATTCAGCAAGATGCCACGAGAAAATTTAAATTTTTGGTACGGCAAGATACGGATCAAGTACAGAAAAAGCACAATATGATGACACCATATTTCCACTTCCTGGCTCAAAGTAATCAGAAATAACCAAAACCTATTTTTTCAGTATTTCTGCTGCTGAGAAATACCTTGTCAAGGTTTGCTGCAAATAACCAGAGAGACAAAATCAGGACATTCCCTACCATCCTCATCTCCTACCTTGTAAAGGCTTACTGTATATGTACCTACATCTGTCCTACCAGACATCCCGAGAGTTATTTAATGTGGAAAGGAACTGATTTACCTTGCCAAAAGCACAACCTGCTGCTGCTAGTGCTTGAAGTTTGTCAGATGAGGCAGATACTGAAGAATCCCCTTCCATTTTGCTGAATCCATGAAGATTAAGCTGGCAAATTAACATTTGTATGGACTCGGTGTCAAATATTTGCAGAAATCCTCTCCCTCCCAGTGCTTTATTTTTGAAGAACCCTTCAGCAACCATTGTGCAGTTTCCAGCATCACGCCACCAAATTGACTGGAACCAATTGCTTCCAACAAATTTCCAGAGTTTCTTCGGGAAGAAGGGGGATGAAAAGCTTTGCCAGAGCTCCCCTCAAAAAACTAGCCCATATGCTCACGGCCTAGGGTTGATCTGGCAAAACTTGATCACCTTTTCCTCCTAGTAGCGGTGCAAAAGGAGCAGCAGCAGCAGCTTTTCTATCACATACTGGAGGGACAAGAGAAGTTGAGACTACCAACTCAACTGTCTTGTCTGGAACAGAAACTCAAGATGTTTCTGAGGAAGAAGGCTCCATTTTCAATTTATTTTCTCGGTTTGACTAAAATCTCCAGCTGTAGCCCTTTGCCTGACCAGCCAGGCTTTGTCCTGCTAGACAAGATGCAAGATGAAAAGCAACAGTGCCAGCTGCCTGGGGAGCCGCAGTGATAGTTCTCAAATGTCACCACAACACCCATGGTCTCATCACAGCGTGGCCTCTGTCTTTTGGCAAAATGAAGCAGGGGCAGAAGAAGTTGCTAAATCTCAGTGGTTGCTTTTCATTTATAGAGCTGCAGATGGTTTGAGCCAAGGGTCAGGAAGTAAATAAAGCTGTGTTTGCATTTCATAAGTCCCGAAAGGTCAATGCTGCATCCAATTGTTGCTGGGAGTTGGTCTCCCAGGAGGAGGAGGGAAAGTGTTAGGAGCAGCAGTGCCCCAAACTTGAACTGTTTCAGCTGGGCACCTTTCACCTATGCAGAAATGTTTGTACACTTTTTGTTCTTGAGGTGAAGCTTCACTGCCTGGGCAAAGAGCTTTGAGCAGCAGGGCTGGGGCTGCAGCCACTGCCCAACTGCTGTGCTTGTGGGGCTGCTTCTCCTCTAGGCATGGCTTCCCCTTCTCCATGTGGCCCCTGACTGGCACCTCCTGGCCTCCTTCATTTACCTGTGGGTTCTCCAGCTAAAAGAAATAATGCTAAAAGAAAACAGAAGTCTGTTTTCTGTGTCTTCCCATTTCTTCTGTTGACTAACCCAGCTCTGTGGTTTCATTAGCACTGCTTCAGGTACTGAGGTGACGCTCTCAGCTTTCAGCAGTGTCTCAGTGGCTGCTCCATAGGATTAACTGTAAGTAAAAGGTTAGCTAAGTACATTTTCAAAATGAAATAGACAGGAGCTACTCATTCCAGCCCTTTTTTGGGTTGGTTTCATATGCTTTTGTTTGACATTTACCCTTCAGGAACCCAGCTAGCAAAACCAAAGATGCTCCACTGAGCTTTTAGATTCAATCCACTCTGCAGGACTGCATGTCTTTCAGTGAAGGAAAAATCTGATTGAGTGCCTGTAGGAGTCAGTGATTCTCTTCCCTTCCGCATTTGGGTCCCATTCCATGAGTTTTATGAAACACTACCAGCAGTGTGAGGACAATGAATGTGAGCCCAAGAAATACTGGAATATTATGGGCAGAGCTAATAAAAGCTGGGAGTTTGGGCAGAGCAAGAAGGGTCTCCTTGAGCTGCCTGAGCACCATGGAAGGCCTGGCCCAGATAGACACACAGTGCAAATTGTCTGGACTTTGCTGTTCACCTGCAGGGAGAGGATATGATGGAAAACAAAGGCTGCCCATGTGGCAGGGCCAAGCTGAGCCGAGGCAGCTGCAGATAAATTACTACAACAGAAGCTCAGACAGCAACTGTGTCAAAGAACAGCCACTCATACAAGTATAAGTAACCTTCCCAGTGTGTTGGCTTTACTAAAGCTCATCCTGCAAATGTAACCATGAGAAAATAGGAATGAGGAAAAACGCTTTAGCTATTTTTATCTATTTACTGCTGTCCTTCTCTCTAAATACAGGAGCCAAGGGCATCAATGCAGTCCCGAGACCCCAGGGTGGTCTTGGCTTGGGCTTGTGGGCAAGAAAGTTCTTATTGCTTCCTCTGCTGCTGCTTCCTTGCGCTGTGTTGGACATCACTGTCACTACTTTCCCTCCATTTTCTGACTTGTACCGTGGGAAGGACTGGCCTCCCCACTGCCAAATACTCGGAGTTCCTCCATCTGCAGAGAGTTACCTATTCATTCATCCTGTTTACATTGCAGCAGCTCGTTAAAAGAAAGGCTGGTCCAGTGTGCTTACCATAAATGTGGATGGAAAAAATGATATCTACCCAGTGGAAACTGATTTGACTTCAGCAGATTATTTAGCACCTTGTATGTAAATCCTTGCTGTTGATCTTTGAATAGTACAAGTGAAAATAGGAAATGTGGAAAAAATTACTTCCTCAGAAACAGAAGGGATTTTGAACTGAATTCTGGAAGAGAGAACTTAATAAGTTTCTGTCCCAGAGAAGCTGAATTTCTAATTTAGGTGTACAGTATGAGACCTGATCTGTAGCCTATTCAAATCAGTAGGTATTTTACTTTGGACATAACAGGGTAACATATACAGACTATAATTTGTGTTTCCTACTACAGTTGTTAGCCTTAGGGAGATTTTTAAATGGATTATCTAAGTGAGAGAGAAAGAGCCAAAACTTATCTCAGGTGGCATGTGAGTCTTCCCAGGCAGTGATCTGGTTTATTATTCTGACATTATTCTGATTATTCCAAAAGTAAGCAAAATTATTTAAAGGCTTTCAAACGCTGCTGATAGTCAGAATCACTGCAATAATTTTGCACTTATTGATGAAAAAGTTTCTATAATTTTAAGTGCTTAAGCATATTAACATAAAATATTTGACTGTAATCTCATCGTTCTGTAATGATTTGGAAAACTGAGTGCTGTAGCAGCTATTCCAAATGCATTTGTCTGCAATACAGATAATGTCTCAATTAAACTAAATCGACCAAAACTCATCAAGATTTATGCTCACAAGTGTGTTATGCACACTTTGAAATGTTTGAAAATTAAAATGAAAAAGAAACCATCAGAGTTATTCCAAAACTCACCCATTGAGGCTGCCTGCCAAAAGACAGCATTTAACATTGAGAGCAGGTTAGACCAGGTGTGCACTTTTTAAACCAATACTTTGTTTGAGATAGAACTCGACAAACCCCCTGAAGTTTTTTAGATAATTCAAGGCCAAACCTTCCCTTTTTACAACTTACTGTACCAGGCAAATGGTACAATTCACCCCAAGCTTGAGGGGAAAAAACCAAACCCTCTGAGAGTCATTCAGGCATTAAGAGTGGGAGAACATAGTTTTGAGGGAGAAAAAGATGAGTGTCATTAATCAGGTTTTTAACAGAAAATGAAGTGCAGTACTGACTTCAGGCATTATCTGTCTCTGGTAAACCTGGTAGATGACCTTTATTAAAAACTGCCAGGCAAATTTCATCAACAGTAAATTGTCCTGCACTCTTCCTGCAAGGACCATCATCCTTTTCCTGGATGTCCAAAAGTTGAGACACATTTTTTTTCCATGTAAATGCAATTGAAATGTGTGTTCATATTGACAGCTTGCATCTGAGGGACTCCAACCTCCTTCCATCTGTCTTCTATCTGAAGTGAAAATCTATTTGTTCAATCACCTTAGGTACAGAAGCTGCCCCAGCACAACTTTTCCTCTAAGGGAAAGGGGATGAACCCCTGCTTTGTCAGGGCTGTAAAGATCCCCCTGGTCTTTGCAGTATATTTTTCTTGGATGCATTGCAACTGTAGGTGCTACTAAAGTGTCTTGCCATGGAAGACCAAGTTTTCCAGCACAAAGCAAACAAGCTGGGGAATATGGGAAAATAGAGGCAAGGAGTGTTACATTTCTGTGGAGAGACTCAGCTGGCCACCAGCCAGCAAAGCCATCACTGCAGCTGTTTAGTTAAAAAAAAAAAAAAAAGAGAGAGAAATGTAATATTTGATGACAATCTAATGTCAAAGTTCATGACATCACCTGTCTCCAGATGCTGATTAATCATGGGAAAGGAATTAGTTTGGACATTAAAGAGTGTGAATCTTAATACTAGGACAAATAACTGTTCAGAAAGGAAGGAGGAGGAAAGAACTTACCAAGTGTTTGGTCAAGCAATTTATTTTAGAACAGCCCCAACCTCCCCACTCTCTCTGTTCCTGTAAAATTTGCTACTCAATCCTCATGGTCTGATTGCATTCCTATAAGATTCAGTCTTTTTGCTTCCATGGAATTACTACAGGTTTCTCCATGAGCAGAACTGTCCATCAGCTTGATGGACTGGAGGTGAGAAAATGGCATGGAAGGAAGATTAAACCACTGACAATTTAGACGTTTCAGTGAGGATGAGCAGGGAAAGAGTCACTGGTGTGTGTCTCAAGAATTTCGGGGAGGCTTCCTAGGGCACTTACCACTTCCAGTAACATGGGCATTTTGTCTCTCATTCTCCTTAGCTCAGCTTTCAGAAGTGTTCCTAAGAGTTCACAGAACTTGTGTATACTTGTCACTTTCCATACAGGTTGATTTCCCTGGGAGAGGATGGGAATGTCACAGTGCAGGTACTTCTGGGCTTTCAAGTTAGGAGTTGGGAAGTGTAAGAGGCCATGTAAAAATCTCTGCAGGTGAGATCACTGTTTAGGCAGTAAATCTGATGACTGGAATTTTGTTAGAGTTCATCTCCTCCTCTCTGGTGGTCTCAAGTGTGCAAAGGAAAGCCTTCTGCAGCAAAATGGAAGTTGATTTGTAGAAGACTGAAGTTTCACTGGTTATTCTGAAGGCCCTCCCAGTGTCCCTCCAGCAACTATAATGGAATGACATCCAGGGGAGAGCTGGGCCCATCTCGTTGAGCAGTGCAGCGATAATGAACTCCATTCTCTGGTTCATCACTGATGCACCACTTTCTAGATTGCTAAGGCAGCCTCCAACTGTCTTTCTTGGAGGTTTCAAGTCTGAGTACACTCATGTGATGTTTCCTCCAAAACCAGGGCCCTGCCTAACTCAACAGCCTCACATAGGAACTGTTCCTGCAAATAATCCAAATTTCCATTTGTCTAACTTCAAAGTCTGTTCCATCCACTGTAATAAATCTCAGCCTGCTCCATTTTCCTGTTCATCTCTTTTTGAAACTATTGAAATGGTAGATCATTCCCTGATGACCACTGTTGCTGGTGACGCAAATGGCACCTCACTGGATCCTGTAAGTCTTGTTCAGCCCCATCTATCATCTTAACAGGGAAGAAGAGACATTAGGCAAACTGTCTCTTAATGAAAGATAAGGCTGTAAAAAAGGAAAAAATTTCATTGTTTCAACATTTTGTTCCTTTTAGGAAATGCCACATATGTAAAACAGAAGGAAACAAAGTGGTTGGGGTTTTTTTGTTTTTTGTGTGTTTGTTTTTGTTTTAACATAAAACACTTGCAATCCAAAAATTATCTTGAGAAGAGTTAAAGAAATTTGCTTGTGTAGCTAAGGAATGAAGTGAGTGTCTCTGCCAAGTGATGAGTGTTTCCAGGATACTGTGTCTCCTATCAGAAAGGGTTATTCCAAGGCATTTCTCTGGCAGCTTTTATTAATCTCCCTCTCTCTGAGCCAGAAGACAGGAAGATGTCAGACATCTGTGCTCTTGCACTGTTCCCGTTTTCCTATTCAGGACAAGGCTGTCCTCAGCCAGGGGGAGAGAATGTAAAAGAACTGGCAAAGCTCAAACATTTTGTCAAAGGGAGACACATTTGTGAAGTTAATCCTTAGTGCTCTGTCCGGGTGCTCTCTTCCCGCTCCTCATAAAACAGCCCTGAAGAAAAACAGATTCAGCCTGTTCCCAGTGGAGAGAAGACCACGGCGGCTGCCAGCTTTTCCAGTGCCTCCAGCTGGGGGGACAGGCTGTGTCCACAGAGGGTGAAGAGACATCATTTCTGCCAGCCTCAGAGAAGCCACCATCTCTGAGAGGGCAAAGCTGCCCACCTGGCACTGGAGCCAGCAGAGCCTCACCAGCTCTCCTGGTTCTCCCATTTCCACGCTCTTTCTGTCCAGGCAGATGTCTCTCTGTCTCACTCACCAGACAAGTCCTGCTGTTCTCAAACAGCAGGAGCCTGTGGGCAGAGTGGCTGGAGTGTGGGTGCAGGCCCAGCTGGAGGGAGCTGTGGGAGCTCCCCACCTCTCTGCTGTGCCCCTCTGCAGCTCCATCTTCTGCCAGCTCTGGCTGGCTCAGGCCAGCCTGAAGTCCTACTTAACCCAGTCTGGAATGCTGCTGTCAAGGGTTGTGGAAGAATGTGGTTCAGACATCATGGGCTACAGGCTCTATAGGTGTGCCCAGAAAGGAGGAGAGCAAAGGATGGAGAAGGAGTGAAGAACAAGTGGGAAGTAAACATAGCATTTCTGCTGAGGACCTGCAGGCCCCACATCTTTCCTCTTCTGTACTTGCTTTTGCATCTCATTAAGTTACTTAGGCAAATACGTGAATTTTTCTGGCAAAAAAAGAGCAGCCAGCTGGAACTCCGTGGCATCAGCCCCCATCCAGGAAGTGGGGAGAAAATACATAACATTTAGGAACCACTAATGCTGCAGTCTAGGTCATCAGTTCCATTCCAAGATAGGAAATGTATGGTTAATATCTCCCCTCTGAGCCAGTTGTTCATCTTCCCCAGCTGTAGTGTGTTTTTAGAGTCCTAATTTCAAGCAGCCAGACCATGAAATATCTTTCACCTTTTGCAAAGGAAAAGAAGGATGAGGAACCCCTCCCTCGGAGCACAGAGAGTCGTGAAGAGTGGCAGACTTCATGGTGGTGTGAGGGACCATCCCAGCTCTTGACATCTGTCTTCTTACTCCGGAACCTAAACATGGGTTTAAATTCTTCCGTTTAGTTACACAGAGGTGAAAACTCCAGCTCTAGTGTTGCCTGGTATTAGAGAGCTCATGGCAGTAGAGTGGGAAATGCCAATGACCTGAAACACTGCAGTGGTGACTTAAAAATCTTAGACAAGTGCCCTCTCAGACATAAATAACTCTGCCAATCCAGGAGCAATCTGGAAATACCTGAGGGAGGAGGAAGGGCAGCACAAGAGGGAGAATTGTCCTGGGCATACCAGCCAGAAGAGGTGGGAGCACAGAAAAGGAGACTGCTGCATTGCTCAATTTGCTGCTCAAATCCAGAGCTGGGGAGGCAGCTCAGAGAGCAAGTCACAGCTCCAGGAGTGGATGTCTCCAGAGTGCTGCAAGAGTGGTTATCTCCAGAGCTGGGGCAAGGGGCAGCAGGGAGATGAGGCTCTGACTAGTGTTAGTTGGAGCTGGAGAAGCTGCTCTTGGTGCTATTTAAGTGCCCCCCTATTATGTCTGGGCATATTTGTGTGTATGGATGTATGTATAGAAACTTGTGGCAGTTCTGAAAATATCCTAGGTGGACACGTATGCTGTTCTTTCCATAAGGGCTTTACTTACCTCTCACTGTTCAGAGGAAGAGCATGATCCAGCATACAGATCTCAGTCTTTCTGGGAAAGATGTTCTTGCTTGAAGCAGTTTTATGTGCAAGGACTGGTGTTTTCCAGTGACTGCTATAACACAGCTGCTTTTCAGGGTCAGGGTCTGCTGACCTTTGCGATTTGTTGCATAGCAATGAACAGTGCTGCATACAGAAAACAGCACAGATAATACTCTGCTGTCTGGCAACATCCTTTAGGAATATTTTCATAACTCTATTGCTTTAGATATTTAAAATTATGAAGAATCGACCTAGACCTGCTAGTTTATTTAACTGTGCTGCACTCATTCAAAGTTCAGCTTTTTCCTTACACAGGCATAGGAACAAAGGTAAACATCTGTCCATCATAGCAATATTATGGTAAATTCTTAAAATATATTGCTATACCACAAGCAAAACTAAATCCCTGGAGAAAACCAAAATGTTTTATTTTAAATTAAATGGCTACAGCTTAGTATGAACTTTAAAATTATTAATCATGTCTTCTTCAGTGCCCTCTCTCTCCCAGTTTTTCAAAACACAGGTACCACTCATTGCAGAGTAGAAACTTGGACAGCATTTCTTGTGATTCTATGCTCATCTCATCCCTAAAAGGTGCAGGGGAATCTCACAGCCCCTTCATATACTACTGATTCCAAAAAAGTCTGTGTGACACACACTGCTCACTTGGAAAACAGCTTGTCTTTTTCCTGCCGTGATCGTAGCTATCTCAAACAAATGCAAAGCTGCTCAATTATGGCTGTGTGGTCACAGCCTAGTGGAATAACTGTGACCCATGAATAGGAAAAACTGCTTCAGATAACAAAGCAGTATTTGAGTTCTAATTGTTTTATCCTCTCAGCCACAGACCTGGGTAAAACTTTTAGTAGCCTCAAACCCCAGTGCGGAAGGATTCCCCTTTACGGTTTTAGTTTTACTGAACCTCCGTAAAACTCGACAATACTTATTTGATGTATTCCTACTGCCTGTAGTTTGGTCTGTGCAAAAAAAAAGGAAACATTTATGCTGAATCATGGGTTAGTCCCCAAACATGCACATATGTTTATATTCCTATTATCTGCAAACAGCAACTGTGAGCCAAAGTGCCCATGTAAAGCCCTGCTGCAGCACAGAGGACCACAGCTGTGGCACACACCAGCTGCAAAGCTGGGCTCTTCCCTGGCATCCAGAAAAAACAGGAAGGGTGGCACTGAAACTGCTGGCCATATCCAGACATAAAACCAGGCTTTCACGTCAGACCTTCACATCTTCACCCTGGGGAGTTTACTAGCTGAGGGAAAGGTACCACAGCCATATATGCATTGCTTCAAGAGGAAATGTCATATCCTGTGCTTGTTCAAGAGTTCCTAAACATTCTTGCCTATAGTGTGTGTATACAACTCCTTGTTAGAGTAATGCACTACACATAATATTTTCCATACATACACCTTAATCTCTTGAGCTCTGTAACAGTTCTCCAAAGTCCTGCTGCAAATCCTGAAGCCTGTGGGGCAAACTGATGTTCTTAGCTCAGCGCTAAAGCTCTGCATATGTGTGCTGGGCATGGGTGCATGGGATGTACACATCCCTTCCTTCAAGGCCCCTGAGTGTATATCAACCTTTAGGCAGGTCACAGACACAAAGTCCCCAGGAGACACAGGATGTCTCAGTCCATGCTGCCTGTTCTGCAGGT
This sequence comes from Orthonyx spaldingii, assembly GCA_013397795.1. Taxonomy (NCBI): domain Eukaryota; kingdom Metazoa; phylum Chordata; class Aves; order Passeriformes; family Orthonychidae; genus Orthonyx; species Orthonyx spaldingii. Next base: position 1,724,902 of record VZTJ01003254.1, on the reverse strand, counting down.
GGGAATCACCTCATTGCTCAGGCCCCACGGCGCAGCAGGGGCAGAGCCGGGAATGGATCACCGAGATCTTTGGCTGCCTTTCCTGGCTGTGCCAAGCCGTAGGTCTTGGTGCAGCACAGGGCGAGGTGCAGCCAGGAATGCGTGGAGGAGGCTCCCAGGGAACAAAACTGGTTCCTTTGTGTTCTGGGTGGACCTACAAGCTCAGGCAGACATAGGTGCAGTACACAGACTGCCCTAAATCACAGTGACTTGCTACAGGTTTCTTTGCAGAGCCCTGTGTTCTTGTTCCCTGAACAGGAGCTGGCACAGAGAATATTAACCTGTCACTGCTTAATTCTGCCATTATATGTGTTTCTGTGGGATAGCAGGAAGGGAGCAAATGACTGGATAACCCAGCTCAGAGGTCACCGAGAGCTGAGAAAACCAGCTTCTTTCTGACATGTTTTACCACTGAAGGAAGGCAAAAGGGCTGGTGCAAGATAAGAATCCAGAGCCTTTCTCTCAGGCCTCCGTATACCCTGCCAGCCCAGACAGGGCAGATGTGTGCCATGCCTGTGACAGCCACCTGACTGAACAGAGACAATTATCAGCACATAATTCAGTGTTGTGTTTTCGCTTGTGCCTTCTGTGGCTCTTTTTCTTGTACAATATTAGCCAGATTTACTCCCTGTCATGCTGGCATGAACACAAAGTCAATCTATTGCCTGTAGAATTACTCTGCATTTATCCATTTATTTCTGTATTTTACACGAGTCTAAGATTCACTGTGAGGAAATGCTGTCAGATACTGAGTTCTACTGCAAGGATGCTGACGGTCCTCCTGATGCTGGATAGGATGAATAGTGACAGTTTAGACAACTCATCTTTGAAACACAGGGAAGGCTGTCTTGCCCAGCCAGTCCAGAACATGACAGGGAGGAATAATTTAAAAAATGAGTCTTATAAAAAAGAAAGAATGGAAGGAGGAGGGTATATGAGGATTGTAGTTGTTTTTTGACAAATTTGTTATGATTTTTTCTGTTTTGTTTTTACACTGGATTGATGCTAAGTAGATTGTGGTCCATTCTGTCCTGTTCTAGCTTTATAATGCAGCCTACACCATAATAATTACATGTCTTCAAGGATTCAAGTGATTACAATGACCAGTATCTACCATGCAAATGTTCTCCCCTCTCCACAGAAGGAGGTACTTCTGCAGAACAGGATCTTGTTTCAGTAGGTGTTTTGGATTTGTGTTTTTTGCCTGTTACTGTGGTTTGGATTGGGGAAAAGGTTCTTCTTCAACTCAGTACATGTGGACCAGGACATCAACTCCACAGGAAGAGGGTGTATAAAATAGCAAAGGACAGTTCTACCTGTACTTGAGAAGGTCACCAGCACTATACTGGTCTGCCAGGATTCCCAGGGCCTTGGAGGGCTGTGCCTGGGAGCAGGATTGGACAATGCTCAAAGCAACATGTTAACTAAAGGCTGAAAGGAGTAAAGCAGCCTTAGCTGTATTGTCTGCTTTTGCTATCCAGCAATTGCTTCCCGTGCAGCTGATCTCCCCTCCTGCCCAAACAGCCCTCTCATCTGGCTCCAGTGGGGCACAGGGGCTCCTGTTCCCACTGGTAGCCAAACCTCCTGTTCCTCCCACTGGATCTCACAGGGGAGGGCTGTCCCATCACTCCTACAAAAGCCACCTCCCTGCAGTAATCGGCAGCCCCGGGCCTGCGGGCTCAGCAGCCATAGCCCAGCTGAGCCACCCATGCTGCTCACCGGGCACAGAGAGCACATTCGGGACAATTGCTTGTACGTGAAACATGACAACTAACGTGTCTGCCTTCAGAGGTGCTGGGAGGCCATTAACTTTGACAGCTGTGGTATTTCTTTCCCTAAATGCCTCTAGCCAGTGTGTCAGTGGGAGATGTTACACAGTTAGGACAGCTCCATGCCCTTCTCTGAATGTCTGTCCTCACCTCATTTCAGACTAAATACATTCTGCAGTGGATATATGCCCTTCCTAAGTGGAAGATCTTGTTCATTTTAATGGCTCCACTCCCCTGAATAAGGACAAGACAAAGTTGGCTGGATCAACTGTTTGCCCTAACCCGGCCTGTTTCAGTATCCTCAAGCACTGTAATGATTTTCTTTGGAAGCAGGAAGTATATATTCAAATGAAGAACACAGCTTAAGGAGAAGCAAGATCTTTTAACACCTGACATTGGAGTTTTACTTGAAGAATGTACACTGAGATTGCAAGAGAGTCAGAGTGGAATGATCTTTTTGTTCTCTTTGTACAGCACCTAAGGCAACACTGCCAAAACCACAAAGAAGGCTCCTCGGCAACATTAAGTAACTACAGCAGTGCTAGTGCCTAGAGTCTGTGTCTGTGAAAGCAACTTTTCTCTTTTCTTGCTTCCCTTCTTGTCCCTGAATTGGAGTAGCAACCTGTAACAGCTTGTGTTTTGCATTTAGGCTGACCTCAAACACTTGGTTTCCACTTGATTGGAAACAAGTGTGCTGAAAGCTGTCTGCTCTTTCTTCACTATACAATGTGGACTGCTGCCTGGCTCCAGTCTGGAAACAATTATTTCCCTCATGTACCTGCTGGTTCTGAACAGTCAAAGACGTATCCCTAGACTTTCTTGTCCTCTTTGCACTTTTATTAGCTACATCCTTTATAAAGAAAAGCTTGTAATCATATATAATGCCCACAGAACAACTCTAGCTCTGTTACCTGACAAAATTGCTGCCACATTTTAAGGCCAGGTCTCCCTTAAATGTGTAAATGTGATCTGTAAATGTGCCATAGCGAATTTGCCACTGCTTTGTTCTGTTCTGATAGGATGAATTTTTGATGGTGTTGGAATTTGTGGGACTTTAAGAAAGGGTGAGACTTTAAGCACACATTGTGGTTACAGTGGTGTAAATATTCTTAAACAACCCCAAAGAATGGCCAAAACATCCACACAGATGTGCAGTAATGCTTACAAGTATTTGCAGATGCTACCAGCATAGCATAGTGCAGCTGTTTAAAAAAAGAGAACGTACCTGTTTATCTGCCTGTATTCCTGGATTTATTCTTTCTTTCAAATGTTCCTTCTTTTTGATGTGTGTATGCAGACACGAGAGAATGTGAGCAACAGATGACCAGAATCTGCAGATATTTGCACATGGGGGTAAGCTTATGCCATGAATAGTGCCATTATACTCAGCAGGGTCACTTTTCGCAGAGAGATTGATCTCATACTTTATTTCACAAAGACTAGTTCCCCACTAAGTGCAGACTGCGAGGAAACAAACTGGAGTGGAAAGAGTCTATAAATTTCTTTTCCTGCACTGAATTCAAAATAGCATTTCTCTTACTGGAAAAACAAACCTAAGCTCATTTTGGGTGTCTCTGCCTGCCTGCGGGATTGGCAGTCCACACCTTCTGCCAATTTGGAGACCTCTCTGCCCCCGTTTATGCTCTAGAGGGTATCTCTTAATTACAGAAAAGCTGATCTGCTGTGACATCAATTTCCCTCTCTAGGGGAAATTCCTAGCTGTGAAATCCTAGCAGAGGCGAATTGCTATTCTTTTTTCTTTTTCTTTTTTTCCTTTGGCCGGTCCAGACCAACCTCAAAACTGCCATCCGGGTTTGACCTTGACTACTGCTTTGAGAGCGAACCGGAGACCCTGCTCTCCTAAAGTGCTGACATACAGACAACTATTTCCAATGAGTTATCTTGATACAGAACTCAGGCTGTATCACAGCCAAGAGCCTGCTTCTCCTGCCAAGCAGGACCCAAGCCTGGGGGCTGCAGGAACTGTGTCCCTCCATGAATAAAAAAGGATGGACAGTGTCCTGAACGAGTTAGCCCTGCTTAAAATTGGGGCAACACCACAGCAAGTTAATGTACCAACAATCCTCTAGAGAGATGTGGGGGTCACTTTACCTCCTTTGGGATGTGCTCACCCAAAGCCACGCAGCCTGGCAGGGAGGGCTTTGCGCCAGCCTTGGGCTCGTGTGAATGACCAGCGTGCTGAGAAGCAGCCGGACGGAGCCGTGGTGCCTGGGGAAGCGGGATGCGGGGAACATGGCTGGGTCAGTCGGTGCCTTCGAGCCGGGAGCGTGGGGAGGTGGGTGGCCTTTAGCTCCGCGTTCCTGGCACTACCGGCAGCACCCTTTGCCTTGACCACTGTGCCTCGGGGAGGACTGGAGCTGCCGGCAGCGCCGGGATGCGGAGGAGAAGCGGGGGATGCCCCCCCCCCCCCCCCGAGGGCGGGGCCGGGGCCGGGGCTGACCGGGGGCTCTGCCGGGCCCCGCACCGCACGCCGCGACCGCGGGTGGAAAATGCTTCGTGTGTCTTGAACCCACAGCCCAGCCGCCAAAGTACGGCGGCGGTGGTTTGTTGTTTTTTTTTTTCTTAGTTAACAATGGAAACTTTTTTTTTTCAGTATTTCCCTCCAGCCTGAGCCGAGCGACA
>VZTJ01003254.1:1620930-1719765 GCA_013397795.1 Orthonyx spaldingii | reverse complement strand
GGGCGCAGCCGGGCGGCGCGCACTGAGAGCGGGCGCGGATCCCCACCCCAGGTAAGCGGCGGCGCGGGGTGGGTCGCGGCCGCCCCTCTGCTGGGGGATCCCCGGCAGCCGCGCCGGGGCCCCGCGGGAAGGAACGGACGAGCTGGGGGCGGGCGGACGGGCCAGGTGCTGCCCCGGGGCCGAGCGGGCTGTCCCACACCCAAAGTCTGGCCGAGCGCCTTGTGCCGGTGCTCGCTTTCGTAGCCGAGCCGGAGTGCTGGGAGCGTTGCTGTGCCGGGGATCCCTGCAAAGAGTGGCTGCCCGCGCTGCCCGGGCTCTGTCGAGCCTCGCACTGCCTCCAAGCAGTGCCTGGAGGGATGGGAAGCCCTTTGGTTACGCCGTGAGTTGGGACTGCGCTTAGACCTGTGGGCATTTACCTGTCAGGAGCCTCACAGGGGGACGCAGAGGGATACCGCTGATAGCATCACACACAAGTGTTTCGTTCCAGAGGCATGTACTCCCATAGCCAGAGTTAGTACACTGTATGTAAACAAGTCTGTAATCTCATGTGGGCAGTGTGTTTGTGCAGATCTCAGGGGTTCCCATGCCCCAGCGCGGGATGAGGACTGCCATGCCAGTGGCACATGGAGCAGACAGACATGACGGAAGGCACACTGAAGTGCACAGGGGCACAGAGAGCCACCTACAAAAGCAGAGCCTCTCTCACACGCACACACAGTCACACACCCGCCAGAACAAACAGCATCGCACATCCCTGCATGTGGGCTCGGGCTCTGACTTGGAGGCAGTTGCAGCATTCCATGTCCCGGAAGGCAGATGTGCACAGGGAAGGCACATTTAGCCAGGGCGTGTGTGAAGATGTGCAAAGTCGTGTTGTTGCACATGGTAAGTTAGGGGACTGACTGGAGATGTGGCTCTATACCATATGAAACTGTGCAAGCGGGGAACCTTCCTGTGTATCATACAACAGAAATCCATTCCTGAGGCTTGGTCTTGCTATAGGTGACAGACTGGAAGGTGACAAATTTAAGTTGTTTGGAGTTTCTGTCTTCCTTTAGAAAATGTCAGGTTTTGGGGTGAACACTTGAAAGCTGCTAACTTTCAGTTCACAGCAGCTGACCATAATTCTCTTATTCTGTTACGAGAATGGCTGCTGGCTGTGTCCACTTGGACACCACTGCTGCAGCTGTGTCGACAGGCAAACTGGAGAGGAGGCAGGGAAGAGGGGAAACAGCCCCAAACCTGACTTCGCCTTCTCTCAGACCCTTCTGATGCCCAGGCTGGCCCGTGTCCCCAGGGGTGGCACGCTGGGGATGCCTGCAGGGAGGGGCAGATAGGAAGGGAAGAGTCTGGCACGCTGTGTGCCCAGCTGGATGCTGAGCTAAGGGAGGGCACAGAACTACTCTCACTGCTTCTCTCTCCTCAGCCGTCCCGTTTTATGGAGCTGCGGTCCAGGGCCAGCCCAGCTCCCCTTTTTCCCGCTGGCGATGCTGCTGGTGCCGTCGTGGCGAGACCCCGGGCAGCCCCGCAGACCCTGAGTGCCGAGGCGGCAGTGGCGACGGCCCCCCTGTGCTCCCCGGCTGACTACTATGGCCGTGTACTGCTATGCGCTCAATAGCTTGGTGATGATGAATAGCAACAGCGAGGTGACAAGCGGCAGGAGCAAGACGCCGCCTCCTCCCGGACAAGTGCTGCCCAGGGGTCCGGAGACACCCGGCAGCTGCCGCTCGCTCCCCGTCTTCAGCCCGGCCCCGGTGTCTCCCCGCTCCCCGCGCTGTGGCCCCACTTTCCTCTTTCCACCCCTTGAGGAGCCCCCGCGGCAGCCGGGCAGCCCCGGGGGGCGGCGGGGCAGCCGCGGCGAAGAGGGACAGCCGGGACCCCCCATGGCACGGCAGCTTCAGCGGGAGCTGCACAACGTGCAGGTGAACCAGAAAGTGGGGCTTTTCGAGGCACACATCCAGGCACACAGCTCTGCTGCCCAGCCGCCCCGGAGCCCCCGGCTAGCCCGGGCCCGGCCGGCCAGCCCCACGGCGCCTGTGCTGGGACTTCGAATGCAACCCCGGCCGCGAGCCCACGGGGAGAGCGAGGCCCCCGATGCTGGTGGGGTGCAGGTTTGTCTGAGCACTGCAGAGCCCTCCAGGGGGCCAGTGACGATGGTGGTCCCAGCTGCGGAGGTGGCAGAGAGCAGCAGCCCCCTACAGCAGTCAGCGCCTGCACCACAGCAGGAGGAGGTGGTGGTGGCCCCCATAGGACTCAAGGGCCAGTGCCCAACCATCGGCGGAAGCATCCCTGCCGTAATTGTCACGGACCTGGGGGGCCCGGAGGAGGAGGCGGGCGCCGTGCCCCCTGGCAGCCTGCCCGTCCGGAAGCTCTCATCATCCTCAGCGTCTTCCACTGGCTTCTCCTCGTCCTGGGAGGAGTCCGAGGAGGACATCTCCAGTGACCCCGAGCGCACCCTGGACCAGACCCCGGCCTTCCTGCAGACCCTGGACCAGCAGAAGCCCCGAGTGGTGAGTCTTGCACCAGCCCTGGGGAGGTGGGGTGAGGGCTGGCAGCATCCCTGCTCCGAGGCACAGCTAAAGCACGAGGGCAGAGGGCTGGTGCATCAGAGTTCTACAGAGAAACTTTACATTTGCTCCGTGGTGCTTGCTTTCCCTCACATGAAAAGGTTTCAGACTTGGGAGAGAGGTTCCTAGTTGGAAAATCCTGGCACCAGAGAGTAGTGGTAACTGTTTCATTGTGCAGTCCTTGCAGAGCCTCTCTGGTGCTGCAGAGCTGCCTGCCAGCATGCTTAAAATACATCCATGGACTGCAGCCTTCTGCTGACATGTGGTTACGAGCTTCAGTTTTTCCTCAGCACAGCTTCCCTGGGTGCTGAAGGTTTCCCATGGTTTACATGAGCCTGAGGGAGAATTTATTTCCTCCCTGGAGTTGAAACTGTGTGGGCCAACTGTCTGTTCAGGTTTACACTGATGCCCATCACCACAGTGCCTCTGTGTCTTTCACACAGAAGCAAATTTCTCTAGAATTTCTGGTAATTCCCCTTTTGAATAAAACTTCTTACTTGTGGAGTATCTTATATTTTAGGTAAGCATGTTTTTGTTAGGTATTTATATTTAGTTCATTTGTTTCAGGCTCTTTGTTGTGGAGCTGGTTGTGAGGCTTCAGGTGAGAGAAAGAACCAGTGTTGTGTTACCCTTAGAGAAGAAAGGTCTCCTCAGAGAGGAGAGCTCTGAGGCGTTCTCCAAAGGCATGAGACAGTCATGGGATGTGTTGTGTCACTACAGGAGTTCATTCCATGTCGGAGTGCATCGCACAGAGTGTGCTTTGCTCTGAGCTGTCACACCAGTTATCCAGAGGGCTTTGAACCACTTTAACCCAGTGCAGGGCACCCATCACGAGGTTCTCCAACCAGCCCATGGTCTCTCCTATCAACCAGCTCTGGGATATTATATTGATCTGAGCTCGGCGCTGGAGCCTCCCACAGACAAACCCTGCAACATGCAGGACAACCCAGTGGCTCCGTAGTTTAAAGAGTTTGATAAAGGCCCATCAACTTCCAGTGATGTGTTTCACTGTGTTAACTTCGTGTAGGCATGTGGTAGTGAAACTCTTGCTAAGCTCAATGACACAAGGAAAACTGGTGCAGGGAAACATCTAAGTGAAGGCATCAAACTTGGAAGAACTGAGACTGTGGTTTGTTAAATATCTCAGCAGGCTGGAATAACTGTATTTTCTTTTGTACTCCTTTTGTCCTGTTCCAAAAATCCAGGCTCAGTTCTGCTCAGGATGGAGCAGCAGCTGAGTAAACACAGTTACTGAAGTTACGAGTCTGTAGTTCTTCGTGTTTGCAGTTTTGTATTTTGGGGCTCTTGACTGATGAATCAGCTTGTTCCCTTTGGGAGCTGCTACAATCCCTCTGCTGATTAAATTCTGCTGGTTTTATGTGCATGAGCTGTAGTAATCTCTTCTCCATTCTCTGCGCTAATGACTGTTCCTAGTGCCAGATCCCACTGATTTGCTGCTGAAAACAGTTCATTGATGGGCAAAAGCATGCCTGATGCTCCTGTGGAAAGCTTTCTGGAGCCTCAGGCTGACTCTGCACAACCTTCTGTGGCCTCCAGTGAGCTCAGCCAGGCCGGTGGCTCGGCAGTGAACAGGCAAGGCTCATTTGTATTGCTAAAAGGTCTGGATGAGAGCGAGCTCAGATCAGGTCTAAGATCAGAGTAACTCCTGGGCTCTATGGGACTACTCAAGCTAAATGAGATGAAGATCTCGTCCAAAATGTGTTAGGCAGCCTGAGGAGGTGCACTTGATTTTGTGTTTCAGTGCTGGAATCCCAGCAGGAGCAGTGAGGCTAATTTACAATGATACTTTCCACTGGACTCCACAGCCCATGCAGGGCTGATCACTGATTTTGGCAGGTTATAGTCAACTTCTCAGCAGGATCATGTGCAAATGCCCAGTAATTCAAAATTGATTCGTATAAATAACACCTAGCTTTGTGTACTGGTTGGCAATATCTTGTAAATCCATAACAGCAGCAGAAGGCAGCTACTGAAGGAGTGTCAGGTTGCACACTCATTTGTTTTCATGAACTCACTATTTCCTTGTAACAACGCACACGGTCTGGAAATGAGTTGTGTAATGAGGGAGAATGTGTGAGAAGCTCTCTCCACAACTCACGCTTTTAGTCAAATCCTGGGAGAGCTCAGCCCAGAGAAACCAGCAAGGTGCCTCTGGGTGCCTCTGGGTTGAGCAGATAAACACAGGGCAGGCAGAGAGCCCTGCCTGTCTGCACTGGGTGCTGCTGGCACAGGGGAGGCTGTTGTACCTGGAGGAGAGGTAATGACGAGCAGCAGGAAAGCCGCTCTTGCTGCAGATACACTCTGTGCTGCACATCTCACATAGCATGTTTACAGATTTGATAAACAGCAGGCCTGCTCCTGCCCTTCCTTTTTGGAGGTTGTCTGGCTTAGCAAATCTGTTAGGGATGTCCGGCTGTCTATTGTAGTTCCTCCTGACATCCCGGGGAAACAGGCAGATCCCTCCGGCTGGCATGGACTTGTCCTCCATTTGTACTGCAGGTAGGAAACTTCATTTGTGTTCAGGCCTGAAAACTGGCCAGTAAGAAAATGACATTGCCAAGTGAAAGGGAGGGAGGTATTGTGGCCACATTTTTGGACACCGTGACCTGGAGCAGTTCTGTGACTGAAATGGGCTCTGCCTCTGTTTATTGAAACAGTTTGCTCAGTGCTCTGCCTGTCCCTGCACAGCACCAGGGAACAGTGACCCTGCCGTGGTGGCGGCAGACTTGTGAAGTACAGTGACAGTAAGGGCAACGTGACGTTTTGCTGTTGTCTAATTGCAAATCCACTTGAGGTCTGAGTAAACTTCCACGTAAGGGCTTTTGCAGCTGTGGCTTTCCCCGGGCTGTGGGCTGCTGCCGGAGAAACCCCACGCTTGTTTGTTGATGCTTGCAAGGTGTCAAAGACACTCGAGCAATTACACCTCTCCGGCTGTGTGGGAGGGACGGGCTGTCCGGGCAGCATGTTGGGATGGGGACACTGTGGTTTGGAAATGCCGCAGGGGAGCACTCTGCACACCCCCTGTGACCAACAAACACAGGCAGTTTGGGGAAGGAACCCATGCCTCTGCTCACCAACCACCTGAGGCAGGAGGATGCAGCGACTGTTGGAAGGCACCTGCCTCCATCACTGTCTCATGCCAAGGGGGAGAATTTCTCCCCTCCTGGCTGATCACACAGGTTGGGTGTGTAGGGGAGTGAGAAGGTGCTCCTTTGTCCCAGGTTCTGAGTGGCGCAGGCAGCCTGAAATGGCAGCCCTATCTCCTGAGGAGCTTTCACACCTAAAATAAGATACATTCTAGCTGTGACTACCACTGACTTCTTGACTGAAAAAATACCAGTGTATGAGTTTTGCCATTCCTGGCGGACTCTGCTGGCTTTTCCCAAGGGAGAGCTGATAACCAGGGTGTACTCTGCAGCAGGAGACTTATCCCACTCTTGGAAACTGGATGTGCCCCTTAAGCAAAAGATACTCCAAAGCTGGTCATTAGTGAGTCCTTGTCATTGACCTAAATTCCCTAGTTTGTCAACTGCTCAGCAACTAGAGACAAAGCAATAGACAAATGGAGGGAAAGGCAGAAATTGTGCAAGCAAGCACGTACTATAGAAAAATGACATGTCAGGGGGAAAAAGAACCCCTTCCTGGAAAAACAGTGCAAGACACTGCAGTGTTCCTCTTCCTGGCTTTCCCACAGCTGCTGTGGAAACAGGGATGTACAGCAGAATAGCAATCAAGGGACTTGGTACACCATGAAACTTCTGCTGCTTTCAGCAGGCTGAGTAGATTTCTCAGAATAAGAGACTTTCATTAACCTGTGTGAAATGGCAAGAATTTTGGAAAAAGCTAGTGGCAGGGCTGATGACAGGCATTCTTTTAACTGATTTATTTGTTTGACTCACAATGGCTGTTAATGCAGTCCTAAAAGGGGCCAAGTTTAGATAGGGTTAGTGTCAGCCAAGGGCCTCTGGGACCTTTGCTTATTTCACTTTGAGATGTTCCAAGGCATAAGCTGACAACAGGAGTCCTGATTTGTTCCTATAAAAATCAATCAAATTAAATATGCTTTCACTCCCTTTCCAAGCTGTCGCTGTGATCAGGAAGTCTCCCATGTAACAACAGAAACCATGACCACATGGCTATGGTGATACATGCAAGCCCTGTGAATATATATCTTTATGCCAACTGTGTTTATGTGTTTTACTCCTTCCTCCCACTGTGTTTGTCTTTAAAGCTCCTAAGCTTATGAGCTTGTGAGTGGTATCTCTGATTTAGTATCAATATAATGTTTGGTGTATTAGGGCTCTGCTGGCGTACTCTGAAGAGCCACTGTTCTTTTTGCAATGCACATCATTGACCAGGGAAGGTGCTTAGCACATCTGGTAAGCTGCCAAAGGATGGAGTCTCCCTGCTGTGGGAAGACTAGCGGGGAGAGGGGAATGAGGTGGACACCTCTGTGTTTCCCCTTTCAGAACACCATGCTCAGCAGGCCTGACAGCACGGCACGTTCTACCTGCTGGGATGAGATGAGGACACCCTGGTGCTCGGTGGGCTGGACAGAGCTTCAGGCTCTTTGTGCACTCCAGGGACTTCACAAAGCATCACTCCCTATTCCATAGCTTATCCTCTACCTACTCATGTGACCTTCTCAGGGAATAAGCAGCTTTTTTATGGGCTCCCACCCACGGAGGCTAAGTGAAGATGCTGCCATAACCCAGTGAGAGACATATGGTGCTGCTTCAGGTCTGTTTTCATCAGCACTTTTAAGCTCATTGGGAAGGGTTTCTTCTCTGCGCACATTCTCCATGATTGACAGGGCAGGAATTACATGGCACATAGCAGATCCTTTTCAGAGAGGGACTTGCTTGCTAGCACAGCTGCTGTCTCTTGCATATTTTGTTTCTCAAAAAAATTTCACACTGAAAGCATCCATAAAAGTGACAAAATAAAAAACCCTCCACATTTCTGAGGTGCAGGAAGAACAAACATTAGGCCCATCATCCTTAGGGTTCCCAGCTCTGGAAAGAGCCAGATTTCCACCTCTTCTGGTGGGAATTGCAGGATTTCAGGAGCTTGCCTGCTTGGATCCTTTGAGTGGGAAGCTGAATGTCCATAGAGTGAATTTCACGGATCAGTGGAAACTTTAGAGTTTCGTCTTCACCTTTATAGAGGCTTACAAAGACAAAACCCAAACTGTAGTCAGCACCTGTCTCATGTTTTCCATATTATTTCTATAATGTGTTAGGACAGATTTGCATGTGAAGAAAATATTAGTGCAGTGCTGAGCTCTCATGTGCCATGCTATGGCTAAAAGCCACTGCTAAGCTAATGTTTTCTTTACATGTAATTCTGTTCTAGCTCACTACAGAAGTAATGGCATCTAGGTATGACATTAAATGTCACTTCAGCTAAGATTAGTCTTCTGTAATGGTTAGAGATTATTTTGTTTATACCAGTAGGTAAATTTGTGCAGTAAATTTGACCTGCTTTCTTCCAATGAAGCCCAGCCAAGCTTTCTAAGAAAGATATGTTAATATTTAACAGACAGTGAATACTAAATGTTAACATTTTCAAATCACTGAGTCACTTTGCAGCCTAATCCCTGTTCTTAAATGTGACTTTTGGGGGAATGCGGGCTTCCACACTTGCTGGGTCAGTTGAAATGGCCCTTTTATGGCATTCATCTTGCTTAGCCTTGCTGGGTGTCTTCTCAGGCATCCTAAGGTTCTCCTAATGTAGCTTTCTTCTCTGTTACTCTAATGGGATCTTGACAGCTAGCCCAGGAATGTGCTTTAAGACAGAGGAATCTATTTTTAAAGAACTCATGAATGTCTTCTATAAAATTTATTGGAATTTCATTCTTATTCCTACACACACAAAAACCCCAGGTCATGCATAGCCTGCACAACAGCTTCAAGTAGTTCAGGAAGCTGATTCAGTCTGAGGTGTACCAGCCTCAAAAGCAAGTGCCTGTGATTTAGCTTTTAAATCAGTGTTTAGGCAGCAAAATTCGACTTGCTGTGTAACAGGATGATCACCCAGCAGTGCCTTTCAGCATGAGTTGGTGTGGGTGCATTCAGAAGCTCAGGGTCTCCAGCTGCAAGTTTCAGTCTGGATGTGTGCACTGTGAATGCACTTGGAATTGGTGGAAGCCTTTGGAAAACGTAGGCTGCAGCTCCTTCTTTTCCAGGCACGGTGGGAGCTCAACCCAGAGCTGCTGTCATGGCTGTGTGCCTGTGGAGATCCTCATTGCTGCTGTCAGCCAAGGGTTGTGTTTACAGAGTGGTTTCTGACCTTACTTTCTCAGAGATGGGTAATATTGGAGTCAGGAGCTGCTGCAGGCTGCTAAGACCCATGTTAGACTTTTCGCTCTCTTGACATTTATTTCAGTCTTTTTATACATTTCAGCCATGAAAAGAAAGAAGTGATTTTTTTTTATAGTAAAGAAAGTTCTTTTCATTAATGATGTGGGAAAAGGGACAGCCAGTAGAAGGAATTCAGTTCTTCTTTCAGATATAAGATTTATTGCTGGTCAAAACACAAGGATTGCTTTTGGAAGGAGAACTAGGGGTAAAACAACAAGTGCTTAACACTTACAACTACTTCTTGTAAGCAATACAGTGTATTATCTGATCAGTGCTACACAACAGGAACTTCATTAGCATTCTGCACTGTTGTGGTTTTAAGTAATAGTAAAGCATCCCTCGTCTCTGTGAAAGACAGAGATGTGCTCTGGAGCGACACGCCAACAGACATTTTAATGAGTTAGATTCAAAGGTCAGAATCAGGTTGTCTCTTCACTGCTTGCTTCACACGTTTGATTTGCAGAGAGGGACCTTGCCGAATTGATGTGAGTTTTGCCTAGGATTTCGTCTTTGACTTTAAGTCTTGTACTTGGGATCTTGGACAATAGGGTTCCTGTATTATGCAAAGCAGAGGGAGGTCTCCCGGGGCCTGCAGTCCTCACTGTCACAAAACTCCCTTCAGTTGGAATGAAGACCAATATATCAGCGCCAGGAGTAGCCAGCATAACATTTTGGCCGAATGGCTATGGCAGGGAGATGATACAACTCTTTCCTCCCACCCCATCAGCGTTTGCAGAAGGGGCTGTTTAGCAAGGGCTAAGCAATGGCAGCACCTACCTTCAGCATCAGCTCCTTCTCCTCCCCCTTCGCTTCCTGTCCCTTTGCCCTTGCTTGGGCAATTCATCTGCAGCAAGATAGAATCAAAGAACCCTCTTCCTTTGCTAAACAATTCGCTCCTTTTGTTAGGGTCAGATAAAATGCTGATAAAAGCTGTTGTAGCTCCACTGAAGCCAGCAGGAGCATGCTGCAGGTTTGGTCCTTGATCGTTTTTCCCCTTGCTCACTCCTGCATGTATCCAGTTACCTCCTGTGGTAAATCCAACCTTAAGCTGAATTAATGAACCAGAGATGCAGCTCCTCTGGGGGGTTTGCCCCTTCATAGGTAAAGTGCCTCAGAGCCTTTGGGGACAGGAGGTTTATAAATGGAAAGATCTGCAGGGAGGCTTTTTGGAAACTGCATTTTAGGGTTGGGTGTTTTTCTCTTGTTTCTTGCTGAACAATCTCTGATCCCTGCCACTTGGGAGAAGGGCAGGAGCCAAGGCTGGCCTTTAGCTCACCACTGAGCCTTTTTGGTTGCAGACCTGTGTTTTGGGAAGGCGTAGGAATAGTTTTTATCCCATTGAGCTAAACGCATTCAAAACATTTTCATTAAATGGGTACTTAAGTACAAGCCCAGGCATACCCCTCAGAAGAGAGGAGACCAGGGCTCCAAGAAGGGGTGGGAGTGAGGGGGAGCTGAGCAGGCTCTTTCTCACCACGTGGACCATAGGAATTGCTCTGCTGGCAGCTGCAAGCTCCATTAGTTATCCAGGGGTATCCTCCCACTGCAAGCAAGGTACAGAGCAGCCAGTCGGACAATTAGCAACGAGTCCAAATGTAATATGGTTGCTATTATGGGTAATATATATTTAACACTCTGCAGGGACCGTTTAAACCTGCATCTGCAGGAAGGGGAAAAAAGTCAGGTTTGCTTTCTTGGCAGACTGCAGATCACAGAGTCCAATCTGTAATCTCTCTTGGTATGTTTTATGTGGGTGGGTTTTGTTAAATTACAGGCAAAGTTATTGCACCCCTAGGCTACTCACATTAAATGTTTCTCCAATTTTAGCAACATTCTTTCCAGGCTCAGCTACATTTGTTTTTGTCTTCTCTATGGCAATTGATGAGTTCAGTCTGAAATGTATAACTCCATGGGATCTCCTGTTATATATTTCTTCCACAGCTGTAGCTGAATCGGGGCAGTGTAATCCAATGATTTGTTGTAATGCCTAATGCTTTCTTTAATACATTCCAGATTAAAAGAGTCAGCAAAGTTTACATATCCAAAGTAATAAATTTAAACAGTAATAATGGCAAATCCCAAACTGTGGTTATATCTTGAAAATGTGCTTTTTTTCCCTCCTATCTTCTCTGGTCTGGCTAAAGCCTGTTTTTAGGAAACTGAACAGGACAGATAAAAGATGATGAGACAAACAACTTAATCCCTTAATAATGTCAAGTGGAAAATCCAACAACAGATTGGCAAGAAACTGTAATAACAACTGTGAGGTGACCCTTACAGAGGACTAAAGAACTGGTTTAAAAGGCTGAACTTGGGATATAATTAGAGATGAGCCTGAATCAGTGCCCATAGGCTCAAATATTTCTTTGAACTCTGAAATGGAGCCAAATTCCTTTTTTTTAATGCATGCCTGTGTAGCATCAGCTTAGCTCCACTGAGGCCAGTTCAGCATCACCTCGTACCTCATACTGCCCTGGGTACCTACACAAAGTGACCATATAAGGCCCCGGGGTGGTGTTGCCACCTCTGAGTGCTGCTGCAGGTGATGTGGGATAACAGCAAGTGTGCACAGCCCAGGTAGCTGCTTGTCATGGCAGCAGGAGAAGGGACGGGCATTGCCTCCAAGTGGGAGGAGAAGAGATGGGCATTACCACGCTGGCCTTTGAGTTCCAGCATCTCATCCTTCTCTTGCCAGCGACTGGCACACAGCTGCACCCCTGGGCAGCAACTCTAAGGAGGCTGGGACTGCTGTTAATAGATACACTTTGGAAGCAGGCATGTGGTCACAGGAGTAGGAGGCACTTGGAACTGTAATTGCCAAGCAGCTTCAGAAAAAGGGTGTTAATTATTATCTCTCTCCTTGGAGCCATATTTACTTAGAGCTGACAGTCCTCCACCCTGGGGTTTCGTGGGAGGAATGTCTTACTGGGGTGGAGACCAGGGCTGGCAGAAAGGAAACAAAGGAAAGTGAGTTTAGAATGGTGGTGGCTTATCTCTATCCACCTGAATTACTGTTGTATTTTAAAAGAATATGTGAAAAAGGATTGTTTGAAAAAACCTTGACGAGTGTACTCTCCCAGCTCCATTGTTTTAACCTTCTCCTAGAAATTTGTGTATAAAACATTCTCAATTCAGTTTATCTCTGCTTGACAAATCCTGTGTTTCCCTTCCGTGCTTTTAGCAGAGTGGGAACTAACCTTGATCTTTTTGCAAAGTGAACAGAATCGCTGTGCTGATTGTCACATTCCCTCCTTCACACACAAACAGTGCGTGTCACAGCTTTTGAGCAAGATGTACCATCACTGACAAAAAATTGTGTAAAGTTCATACATTCAAGATGAGCTTTTAGAAAAGCAGCTCCAAACTGAACCAGACTCAGAGGAGGGAGCAACTGATGTTGTCTGGCTCTCATGGAAACCACCTTGCACAGCAGGTTAAAACAAGAGGTCTGAAGCCAGGATTGTAACTCAGTTCCTCTGTTAGCAGCCCCACATCTATGTCTCATCTCAAGGAGAAAAAACTTGGCCTCTCTCCTCAGGTCTCTGTTTCCTCATGTTACCCTGTGTTGCTGGAATGGCTTTTCTGAGCCAAGGAAAGCAGCAGAGGAGTCCAGGTGGTCACAAGTGACCAAAACATTGACCAGATGCTGGTAATAAGAGGGAAATGCAGAGGTAGCATGATGCCACCTAGTCTGTTATTGTCTTCCCTGTATCGTACATCCCAACCAGCTCTAGTTTTTGGTTTTTGAGCATTTGGGCGGCTCAGGAGGCAGTTCCAGATTCCAGGTTTGTTCTTGTGGATGGGAACCCTTCCCAGAAGGGAGAAAGCTCAGAGGAGCCTGTTTAATATAGGCTGATCTCATGCTTGAGCATACGCAGGAGTTGACCTTTCAGCACTGAAATAAAAAGTGATGGGAATAGAATAAATCATAGTCGTGAAAGAAAAGCCAAGGCGCTTAGACATGCACCTCAGGAGAAGGAATCAAGGTGGGGAGGCTGAGCCACAGAGGGGCCAAATGACAGATTCAAAAAGCGATCTTTCAGCAATGAGTTCGATGGATCTTTGCAGAGCAAAAGCTGTTGAGATGTGAAATGGGGTATGATGTGATGAGCCCAGAAGGTGAATTTTAGTTGGGTGGGTAGGCTGGAAAGACACTGTTAGGGATGCTATCCTGAAAAAATCTTCTAGACTTACAGATAGGTTGGATGTGACTACTGAAAGACATGCAAGTTTTCCATTTGCTGAAAGTTTCAGGGTAGGAGCAAAACAATCACAAATGAGAGCAGTAACATTTACACTTGCACTGCAAAGGCATAAATTGTTCTATGAATCGCCAGGCTACAAAGAATCAAACCTCTACATTGCATTGCAAGCCTCAGAGCTGTTGTGTCTTAACTGAATCCAAAGCTAAAATTTCTGTAACCTTGATAGGAGATAGCTCCAAGCCCCTATGGTGCACCCACTTAACCTTCAGGGGCCTGGCTTTGAATGCAAGATTTTTCCAAGAGAACCAAAACTCCAAGCACACCCTTCATATCCAGAAGCCTCAGTTTGATGAGGAACTCCCTCTGCGTGGTGGCCTCTGTTGGAGCCCGACTCCTGGTTCAGTCTTAACAGAGGGTGGCTCAGAGCTTTTTCATAGCCCATCACTGCCTGGACAGAGGCTGAGGTTTGCCCTCCTGGCTCCCTTTTGCTCTGGACCATCTGTGCTGTGTCCCCAGGGCAGTCAGACCCTCAGACCTGTCCAGAAAAACCCTGGCAGGACAGGAGATTGTAGGAACTGGCTGGATCTGGAAGAACAGTTTTTGGCAGAGAATAGATTTTTCAGCAAATGTCAGGGGAGAGGGGGAGTCAAAATGATTCACAAATTCAAACACATTTTCTGAATAGTTCTGGCCTAGAAAAAAATACAGAGGTGGGGGAAGAGGGAGGGATGTTAAAAATAGCAAGGCGTGTCATTCTGACACTTTCAGAATGAACTGTTTCATTTTGGGAATGTTTGTTTATGTTTTGCTAGCATTTGAAATGTAGATTTGATTCAAAATGGCATTTTTCACTTAAAAGTTGACCTCACCACTAAAACACATTGAAAGAAGAGAAGAGAAAAGGTTTTTTAGGACTTACATAACCTGAAATGAAACACCTCCTTTTGCTTTGGCTCCAGATGAGACATTTTGGAGTTTTCCTTTCACAGCCCCATGATTTTAGCTGTGTCCAGCCCAACCTGAACATCTCCTCTCCCCTAGTTTTTTGATTGAGTTCTGATGTTAAAAAATACATCCAGCTCCCATGCTCCCAACTCTTAAGTCTAATGCCATGGAGCAAGTACTTTAGTTTAATCTGAGGTCAACCACACATTGCTGTGATTCAGACTGAAACCTGTGGTATCAAATTAATAAGAGCTGTAGGTTTTGTAGATAACTGGCATCTTCCCCAGAAGACGCAGTGTTGAACCTAATTTAGAAAAATAACCCAAACTCCTGAGGCCCTGAAATCTGATGTAGAAATCTTCAGAGAAGCCAGAGTTTGCAGGCAGCTGAATGACAGACTTTCACTCCCCCGACACTCACACTGGTCTCATTCAACTGATTCATTAAAGGAAAATGAGCAAATAGCTGGTAATTACTTGGCTGTAGCCAAAACGTGCCGCAGAGTTTCCCTGGGCAGAGGGGAAGGAACACACGTGTTTGCTGTACGATGAGCCATAGCTGAGTTTACTGTTCCCTGCTGTGTTTTCTGCCTGGCTGACAGACATTGTGCCATTTCCTCATCCGTTGGTGACTGAGTGGAGCCTCCTTTGCTGAGATTTACCTTCACTGTCTCCTGAGCCCCTCTCCACCGTGCCTTAGGAGGGTTTGGGCTGTAGTGGGATGGCAAGCTTCTTAACATCAGCCCCTTCAGGGCAAGGGCCATAGCAAAGACCTGTTCAATTCACAGGAAAATACTGGGTTTTACCTGAAATGGGCAGGCTTGTATGCATTTTTCTGTCCCACTGTTATTCTAGTGTTACTGAAAGATGGATCTCATAAGTGTGGACAGTTCAGGGATGTTTTTATGATAGAGGAGAAGGGCTGGCAGTGGCTGAGCATCAGAGCAGGCTGTGCTCCCTGCTGGGATGACTCTGATACTTTCTGTGGTGGCTTGGGGTCCCCCAGCAGTGAAGACGGCAGGCATTAATGCTTGTAGCAGGATGAGGAATCAAGGCCAATGAGTGCATCAGCAATGCAGTTCTCTCAACCATTCATTTACTGTTTAAACGCTGCCAATTCAAGCTCTCCCAGAAAACAATGAGGATTGCCTTAAAACCACCAAATGTTTCAGGTTTTTTGGAAGTGCTGGCCTAGTTTGATTGTTTTCCTGCTTTCTATGCCTATAAGTCACACTCAGGACAATTTTTCAATCTGTTCTCTGCAGGGCAGAAGCCTAGAAATGTGCTTTCTTTTTAAGAATGAAAACTTGGAGTCTCAGCCACCTGACAGCAAGAGCTGGGGGCTGTGAGAACAAGGCAGAGCTCACGTTAAAACTGCAGGAGTGGGCAAAGGGACTGTTGAAAGAGCTGCTTCTCAGGGTCGAGAATGGGGCTGAATGGAAAAAAAGGCCAGGAGGGCAGAGCATGTAAGCCGATTCGCCTTTCCTGGAACAATCGGGGAACGCCAGCGCTCCCTCCCCGCCCCAGCTGAAACAAAAAGCCCATACACAACTAAAGCAAAATCTGCCTTCCTGTTTGTATGTGTGTCGTGAGGCCTGGCAGAGCAGGTGACGTTTGACTCTTGCATCCCCACCAAAACTCAAAGTCCTCTCCCAGCTGAATCCAGAGGCAGGGATGCAGGAAGAGATACAGGTGGTCACTGAAAAGCAAGGACCATACAAACTGCACAAGAGGGCTCACACTCCTTCCCTGTCGATAGTTTATGTAAAACACAATTTGAAAACTGATCACTTTTTCTACAGGTAAAAGTGATTCACAGATCTCTGACACAAGCAGCTGCCAGGAGATGGGAGTACAGCTTTGATTATGTTAAAGTGAGGAGGCAGCAAATTTCCAACTAAGCAACTGCATTTGAACGATCTGTGGAAGGTTGTATACATCCTTCAACAAGGAATCTTAGGCTGTGATAGTGCTTGGAAAATAGCAGGCAGGGTTGTTGAACCATCCCAAACCACCTTATCACTGAATGGTGCAGAGGTGCTGTGTGAAGTGATGCCAAGCATTCTCTAGCAGCTCTAATGGTATTTGGATTTCAATTTACTCTCATCAGATACACTGACATGTTCCCTAGTTTGCCTCTTGAATTAAGATGCTGCAGTGTTCACTTTTCTACTTTCCAGCTGATAGGTATGTGTCTTTGTTCCCCCACGGGGAAGAAGACAAGTATATTCTTCTTTTTAGCATGCCCTTAGAGCTATTAGATGCTTGAAAGGAATTAATCCTCAAAGCAAAGGCCTGGATGTTGTGTGTGTCCCATTCCAGGTGGTGGGCTGCTCCCAGGTGCTCCATCTGCAGGGTTGACTTCAGTGAAATCACACCAGGAGGGCAGTTCTGAAGGTTCTGTACAACATGCAGATGGTCTTCTGGAGAGCAGTTGCCTTTGGAGAGCTAGCTAGAACTACTGATGGCGTAACAAACAGAATTAGAATATTTCCAGGATATAAAATTGAGGGAGGAAAGCAGCTCTACTGGCTGTTGTCAGAAAGCAGAGGTTAGCATAACAGCAACATTTTCCATATACTGCGCAATGAAGTTACTTGCTTGGGAATTAAATTACAAGTCAGTTTTAGTGTGGCCAGCTGCAACATAGCACACATTGCAACACACATGCTGAATGTTACTACTTGGTGTCAGTGTTTATTGAAGCTAGCGGGGATTTAAGAAACAAGCTCTGGCACAGGAAACACTAACAATGCGACAGCACTTAATGTCTCAGCGAGTGTAAGAACTTTGGGGAATAAATTCTCCAAAGATACAATGCTTTGAAAAATACCTGCTAATCCCTTTAAACCCCTGAGTCACTTTAATTTTCATATTGGATAATGATAAGCCACAGATTTCACCACTAATTAAAAAATATCCAGCAAGGGAGACTCCAGGTGCAGGTTCGATGGCTGATTTTGCAGTGGTAGCTCCAGCTGATCTCACTGGGAATAGTTTATATTTTCTGCTGTCTGCTGGTCCCTTGCTGTCTTCTTTTGCTACTACAGGAACCGGGGTCAGCAAACTTGAACCACACTTCCCTGTCACCTTTATGGAGAAGAGTCAGCGCTCTAGAACATCACTTCATTTTAGCTGCACGACTGGAATCAGATTGGGCCAAATCAACTCTGTTGTAGCTATTGACTCTGGTGGGCTTGCACAATAGATAAATTTGATCCAGAGTAAGAGTAACTCACAAATGGCTGGGTTAAATGCATTGTTTATATAAATGGCTAGACCATGGAGAGCTGCCTGCATTGCAAAATCCCCCTCCCATCTGGCTCCTTCAAGGGATCTGAAATCACAGCAAGGGGAGACCAGCAGCAAAATGTGGCACAAAGACTGAGTTTCCCTGTGCTCAGAGATGAGGACCTGTTGGCAGTGGTAGATGGGCTCAGCTCACCAACTGTGCTGAACTGGCATCTCAGGGAGCAGCACAGGTCACATTGCTGTGCCTTCTGATGACAATAAAGTTATAAATATGTTTTTGGAACAAAAATAGGAACTATCCACCAGAGCTATTTCTGATGACCTCAGAATAAAGTTAGATTTTGGGCTTTTTTCCTTCTGTTTCTTAGCAGGGCTGCTGAGCTCTCCAGCAGAACAGGAAGTAGGCTGAGGAGCTGTTTGAGTAACCAGGGTAGTCAGATCAATGGAAAAAGCGGTTTGGGTACACTCTGTGAAAGTGCAGTCAACAATTTTGAAATTACTGCAGTTTCTCTTCATAGGTCAGGGCTGTTGTTCACGCCAAGGGGACTCAAGTCTGCTACTGCTCTTTCTGTAAGCAAACAGAACATTTCTTTTTGATGATGTACATAATGTGCACCCAGGGGTGAAGCAGAAAGCTTTCTTTTGGTGTCCTTGGATCAGATTCCAGATGAGTTAAGAGATAATTTGATCAGGATCCTACGTAATTTTGAAATGCCTACCATGCCATTTGGAGGAAAAATAAACTTGCTTTTACTGGGAGTTGGGCATGGTGAGGTCAGAGTAGGTGAGGAGCGAGAGACAGGATAAGAGACAACATTTTGCTATCAAGAAGGAAGGTGTACAGTTGTCAATCTCGGAACTAAGACTGATCCTACATTTTAGTGACACTTGCAGCTTCTTTCATGTTTTGCAAGTTCATCTGAGAACTGAATGCATGCCAAATGAATCTTTCAAGGGAAGTGGAGCTGGGTTGAAAATATCTCCAACACAGATAATTCAAAGGAAGTGCAACTTTTAAAAAAACATGTGAAATGGCTCTAAGAATCTACCTGGTTTTTCCTGTTTATTTTTTTCCTTTTTCTCTTTCCTCCCCTTAGTCCTACATTTCACCTCTCTCGTCTGCCGTCACATCACTTTTTTTTTTGCCTTTAGTTGATCTCACGGGGCATACAAAGGGTTTTCGGTGCCATCACATGCTCCAGCTGGAACTAGAGCACGATTCCTTTCTGACACTATTTTCTCCAGGCTTCTGTCACGCTGAGCTGCAGACGCTCCCCGGCTTTTCACTGATTGTCTTTTCAGCTGTCCTGTGCTTGCGACACTCACGCTGCAGCCCGGCAAAGGCCGGTTGGAGCTGCAGAGTGGAGGCGATGCCGTGAGTGCAGGGAGCAAGGGGTGCACGGAGGGATGGGGCGGCCGTGGGGTGGGAGCGGCCCGGCGTGGGAGAGCAGGGCCAGGAGAGAGAGATAAGGCGGACAGGAAGCGGAAAGGCAGGTGGAAAAGGGAAGTGACCACGGGGGCCAGGAAGACTAAAGAGAATACAAGGGAAGCTATGAAGCCATCTGGGAATCTGCTCTAGCCACGTGTGAATCGTACGCGTCCTTGCGGCGTCCCACCGTGCGCAGAGCGAGGCAGCGCCCGGAGGACGCCGGGCACAGCCGGGATGGCGGCGTGGAGCTGTGTGGGGTGAGCCCGTGGGGGCGTGGGGGAACGTGGGGACAGCCCCGGGGGCGCAGTGGTGGTGGGCATGGGGGCGAGGGGAAGTGCGTGGGTGCTCCAAGGTGGGGTGCAAGGGCGGCAGAGCTGTGGTGGAGCAGTGTCCCGTGAGGATGAGGGTAGAGGTTGATGGAGCCGCTTTTACTGGGAGTTGTGTCCACTTGTGTCGGGTTCTGGGTGATGGCAGAAGAGTGGGAGGAGAGGCGGGTGCTACGGGGTGGAGGCAGAATGGGAAGTTTGAGAGAAACAGAGTGCAAAATCTGATCAGGAGATGGAAAAGGAGTAAAGTGGAGGGAAAAAATGCGTGAAAAGTTGCATTGTGAAAAAGTAGTGGAAGAAAGCATCATGCAAGGCTGACATGGAGAGGTAGGGGGAAGAGAGGAGAGCTTGGATAAGAAGACTTTAAAAGTACTTAATGATGGATGACTGGGGTGGGATTTGTGGCAAATAGCTAGGTCTGAGCCAGACTCCCTTTGTGGGGAGAAACAGGCCCCTGCAGAACACACTGTATGTGACCTGCCTGCACAGCACGAGAGGAGCTGAGGCTGAGCAGCCCTGTGACTGTAAAAGGAGTTAACTAGCATAGATGCAGTCATCTACATTGAACATGTCTAAAAATAGGTGAGATGAATTTCAGTGCCAGGACAAAATGTTACAGTAAATGAATACAAACAATCTTATGGTATCTAGCTGGGTGCGTTCATGTCTCCTCCATGCATGTGCACGCAGGAGGTGTGTGCCCAGTTTCAGAGCTTGTGCACATCAGGTGCAGATGTGGACACCAGCACGAACCTGGCTGCAATGTTTGTGTCTCACATCTTCTGTGCAAAGGTCCTCTGCACCTCAAGCACTGAAAAATTGAGCTGTGATGCTGGAGCAGGTTGTAGTTCCTCGGGTGTCTGCAGTTTTTATTGTAAATCATTCCTAAGAGCCTCATGGAAGAGCAGGGAGATGTGCTGCAGTTTCAGGGAGTGCTGCTGCTGACCCCAGCTCTCTTCTTCGCTGTGGAAGGGGCTGCAGGGTTAATCCAGCCCCTTGCCTGGTTTTATCTCAGCTCTTCTGGCTGCCTCTGCCGGAGGTGTGGGGGTTACTTTGATTTAACTCTCACTGGGAGGCACCAGTGTGACTGGTGGAGGGAAGTGGCACCAATGGAGGGAAGAAAAGTCCCAGCCGCCAATGGTGCCATTTGTCCCATGCCACCTTGCCAATTGGTCTGAAGGAGAGACGATTTCTTACCCTCAGTCAGAGAACCGGTTAGAAAAGAATAACCACATCTCTATAGGGACATCCATGGGATGTGCCAAGAGAAGCCCAGGCAGATGCAGTTATTTAATAGGATCCCTCACTCATGGACTAGGTTGGCATGGATGGTCTGACCAGGGCATGGATCTGGAGCCTGTCTCTATTGGAGATGTCCTCTGGCTGCCCCAGCCAGCTCCCTGCAGCCCTGCTCTCTTTCCTTGTTCCAGTCCCTGCCCTTGTCCTCATCTCCAGAATTAGGTCTGCAGGTCCCATGCCTCATCTTTAAAACTCTCTGTGCAATTAACACGCACAGGAACGTCCTTGGCAAAAAATGTCCCCAAAGGATGGGCAACAAGAGGATGGCCCAGTTTGACTGAGTAGCTCACAGTTATTTGTAGGAGAAGCTGGGAATGTCTCACTGTCTACCAAGAAGTGGCAGCGTGCTCATGGAGGTCATCAGTCTCTGGTATGACCTGAGCTCATTTAACAGTCTCCACTGTGGAAGAGAACAAGAGTTTTAATCTAATAAGGGTGATGCTGGGCAAATGCTTTTAGTGCTTGGGTCTGATTAGTCGTAATTGAACTCCTCTTTCACTTAGTTCTTTACTGGAGGCTGCTCATTCTTGTGGTGCGCATTTCCTCTGCCTGCAAAAGCGCTCAGAGCAGCTTGGATCCCCAAGTCACATATTCTCAATATTTATGCCCCCTGAGTGGTTTTCCAGGCAAGCTCTTAATCTTACAAGTCGAGAAAAGACATGTATTTGTTAGAACCAGTACGAGCAAGATGCAGAGTTCATTCTTAGGCAGCAGGTGGGTTAGAAAGTCTTACTTTCGTGCAATTAATTTTGTAAGAGCTCCCTCCCCCCTTCTCCCTGCTTTCATTTGCTTCTGTGTCCTGTGGTCTCCGAAGACAAAGGTTTCTAAGGGTAGGCGTGCACATTGAGATCACTTGCTGGTAATGCTCAGAGGAGCAGCACACTTCTATTTCCACATTTATGTTAGCTGAAACATGTTAGTTGAAATGTTGTCTTACCCCAATAATCACCCTAATAATTCTTTAAACCTGTTCAGAGGGGATCAGGAGAAACCCAATAAGCCAGTTTCACATTACAGCAATAGTTTCCAGATTATTTTGTTTAGAAGCCTGTGTGAAGCATCACTTCTTGCCTTCCTCTGTCAGTCCTCAGGCTGAAAGTGGAAAGGTCTTGGTGAAGAAAACTGAGTAAGGAGACAGACAAAGTTTATGTATGGGATTACTTAGCCTGCAAACTAATGGTTTTCAAGTGAAATATCTAAGATCATTGCGAAAACTCTTCCATTCATTCCTTTCTACTCTACCCTGTCTGGTCAATCAACATATGCTTTGTGAGATGAAATTGCAAGGATATGTACACAGACTTGGAGAAGAAATTAGTGGGCTCCATGCAGAGCTATCCTGGGGAACTTCCTGCTCTGGCATGCTCTGAGCCCACCGGTGCCAAGGGGAGAAGGGGCTGGGGGAGCACCTCAGCCACCTGCTTGCAGCTTTGCAGGCTGAGATAGGCAGCCACATGTGGGATTCCAGCAGTGGCCATAATCATGTGAAAGGAACAGGATGGGATTTTTGCGTTGCAGCCTCCATGGCTGATGGGCTGGGGCTGTCTGCAATGGAGAGGGGGTTACAGAGGCACTGCCTGGCCCATGGCAAAGGCCCACAGCTTTCTGTGGTGGTCAACGGCTGTGCTCCAAACGAGAGGGCAGCTCCTCGTGTGGCTTCATCTTCCTGAACACAGCTGAGAGCAAACACATGGAATACACTTTTTGTGATCTGGGCCATGCAGCTCTGCTGCCCTCATAGCTGGAATTCCAAGTAACAGCATTTGCCCAGTTTCCCATTAAATGCAGCACCTGAGATAGTGAAAGCCTTAGGTTTTGTAGCTCCTTAGACCTAACATCACAAATGATGAGCCCCATGACACAAAATTGAACTAGCCCAATGGCAGTCTCAGGCACCACAGGAGCAGGACCCAAAAGGGTGCATTCTTTTCCCCAAAGTTGGTGTGAACTCGCAGCATATGCCATGCAAAGCTTGCAGTGATCCCAAGTGGCTGCTGCTTGGAGGGTGCTATCAACAGGGTGTCCCTGAGCATCTTGCACTGATGGACTTGGTAGACAGCATCTTCCCCTGGTGTGAAGTCTCCAAGCTGTCTTTGCTTCAGCCCAGCTCTCACATTTACACAGTTGAGGATCTGGCTGCCGCCTCAAAGGGTTACACAAATAAGGCGCAGCTTGAGCTCTTTTAGAAAACCCCACCCTTTTCCTGCAGTTTTAGTCTGAGGGGTAGTGCTGCTTAAGATGCTTTATGGTAACAGAAAATCAAGAGAAATGTGGAAAAAACAAGGCAATAGGATACTTGGTTTAAGGTATGCAGCTGGGTTTTTTTTTGTCTAGGGACGGGGAGAAGGTACCCTTTCTTCAGTAGGTGGTTTCAGATTGTTTAAACAAGGAGTGAAGTGTTTAGGACCAGAGGACTTCCCCAGGTTTCTGCATACTACATGAGCATTGCTTAGAGAGTGAGCAGCTCTGGTCCTCAAGTGGTTTGTGTCTGGCTGCGTGTTGCCCTCTGAGCACAGAGACTTCAATCCTGCTCTGTGTCAGGAGGGAAGCTGTGCTGGAACGTCACCAGCAGAGCCAGGGATTGCTATGGAGTCTTTATGAAATTCAGTTGGACCTGACTGCCAGGAAAGTCTCAGGACTGAAAAGGAGAGTGTTGTTTGGGATAGGTCTCAGGCACATCAGCAGGGCTTTCAGGCACTAGCTGGTCCATCATATTCCCCCATACAGGAGCTGTGCAGTTGAGGTGCTAAAGCTGCTCCCCAGCTTCCCATCCACAGGCCTGTGTGCTTCATGTGGCGGGCCTGGAAAAAGCAGGATTTGCAGGGACAGCTGGGTGATTGGCATGTGTTGGTGCAGGAGACACTTTGAAGGGAGAAACTGGCACTGGCACCAGAATAGGGAGCTGGTGGGCTGGAGAGAACAGCCAGCTTGCAGCCCCAAGGTATCTTGGGGACCAACATGCATCATTATTTACCAGGGGAAGGCTTTACTGGGACTGCACCACCTGCCTTCTGAGACCTCTGTGGTCACTGTTGTTCCTTTCCGTTTCTGTGGGTTTGGGTAGTCCAGGCAGCCCTGTTGGATGCTGCTGTGTGTTGTGTGCCATTGGACCACCTGGCCCTGTGGGAAGGCATGTTCTCCCAACTCTTGGGCTCTCCTCTACCTCTCCTCTGTTCAGGCAAGTGGTTGTCTTTTTCTTCTTTGATCCAGCAAAACATATTCCTACAGGTGGGCTCCCTGCCGACTGACAGTCTTGGAGTTTTGGTCTGTGGCAGAGTTTCCACAGAAATTCCCCACTCTGCCTGCACTGGGTTTTTCTCCTCCAAGTGGGACTGGCGCTTTTCACCATCCCATCAGGCTGGGAGCTCTGCCAGCTCCCAGCCAGGCTCCACTGCCTGTGCACAGCCAGCACAGGACAATAGAGATTGTCTCCGATGCCTGGCTGTTTGCTGCTGGGTTAGGCACCCCCAGGCTCTGCTCTGCAGAGAAGCAGCATATCTAATCCTATGGGAGTTTCATCCCTTTCAATCAGGGGTCTGTACAACTCCTTTCAATGATTAGCTCTGTGAATGTTAATAATCCATAATTTGGTTAGTGCTGGGTCTTCTTTTCCAAGGACCACCTCCCAAAGTAACTGCTGAAAGGGCAGACAGGTGAAGTCGGACATAAAAGCAGATGCTACAGGGGTGCATGACCGCAGAGATGTACATGGCCTCATGCTGAGGGGAGTCCTTAACCTCTCATAAAAGCAGACAGAAGCAGTGTGTTTCCTTCTAGTGGTGGGTTGCCAAGGCGAGCAGGTTAGCACTGATAAAAACATCTCTCTTTTCTACCCTCAAACCGGGGCCTACAGGTTTCCTCTTCAGATTTGCACTTCTCCTGCAGCCCCTTTCAGCTGACCTGAGGTGCAGTAACATGCAGGTGCAAGAGACCTTGGGAGGTTAATTGTGAGTGGCTTGAGGAGGAGCAGGAGCATGAGTGTGCACACCCAGGGACACACACCCAGAACCCAGAGACCTCACGCTCTGTTTATAGAAGAAGAGCAGCGTTTCTTGGCATGGTGTTGCTCTTGCCACACAGCTGCTCAGTGTGTTTCAGCCACAGGGGTGGCAGGCATAACTTACCAACACATGTGCCACAGCACACAGGCAGCACATCTGCACATGCAGTGGCCACTGTCACTGCCAGTGCTTGGACCTTCAGAGCTAAAGGTGTGAGCTTTTTGTTTGGGGTGACAAACATGATTTGAGGAGGGATTTACATGTCCTTTGTGCTATGGTGCAGGGGGTGGATGGGGACAGGATCTCTTGCATCTGAGCGACCAGAAGTGATATCCTCCCCTCTCAGCTCCTGCTCTGGGATGTCAGTGCTTCCACCCATGCATTGACAAGTGCCTCAGTCGTATTTACACCATATGGACCCAACTCCAAAACTTCTTTCAGTTTTCCCTCTGTTCTTGCTGGAAAGCAATGCTCTCACTGAAATTTAAGTGGAGTTTTTTTCAGTAAAAAGGACTGTTAAAAATAAATCCTTCATGATTTTGTCCAATATGAAGGTTGCTTTTGCTTTTAGTTTCACAGAAATCACAAACATCCCTAGTTGCTGTAACAGTTTTCGGTCAGATCAGAAACATGCTGTTTATGGGGTGTGGGGAATGAGAAAGAGCTGGTGAATCTTTAAACCCACAGCACCTCTGTGACTGTCACCAACAAAACCTGTCACAAAGAGCCTGCTCATTAAGATGGGTGGTCACGAGCAGACGCATGAGTGGCATTCGTTACAAACGCCGGAGCGAGCAGCGTGTCCTGCACCATCACTTCATTTCAGACCGGTGCCCACTTCTGCTCCATGTCTCACCACAGCCTGGGCAAGGCTGGCATGCTGGGGGCACAGGGATGCTTCATTGCAGGCACCTGTCTGGGGAAGCTCAGGTTATTAGGCTGGGACCCAGAGTACCTCCTTGAGCAAGGGACGTCCTGCACCAAGAGCATCCACCCTCGGGTTTCTCTGTTATCAGCAAGAAGTCTCCACCTAGGTTTTCTGGACACTTTGTTCCCAAAGCTGGCATTACAGCCTGATGAGGTTTTCATCAGGTTTTTATCAAGTGGCTGGGTAGGAGAAGCCAGGTGTCTACAAACGTGCTGTGCATTGAAGGCAGCCTGGCGTGGGCACAGCTTCATCCTTTGGAAGATATGGCAGGTCTGGATTTCCATAGCCTTCTCCCTGTGCTGTTTTCCCTGTTCCTGTGGCAGCTCCAGCAGTAGTTGTGGAAGCCTGGCTGTGACCTTTGGGCCCTGCTGGGGAAACAAGAGACACAGCTGGGACACAGCCCCGTGCCCTTGCTGGTGGGCAGCTGGGGATGGGAGCAGCCAGACAGTGTGCTGGAACTGGGGCTCTGCTAAGAAAAAACACAGCGTGAATCTGATCTGGCCCAGCTTCACCTGCTGTGCTGTCAGCAGAAGGGGTGGACATGCCAGCCTCCCAGTGCCCCTACTCCATCGTGATGCCAAAGAAAAGGAAAGTGCCCCAGGGACAGATGTGTTGGGTCTTGGCTGCTGAGTGTGGTTGCTACTACCAGGGACCTAGCATCGCTTCCCTGGATTTGGATTTTTTTTCTGAGCATTGTACTAATTCATGCTGTGCTTTTCCTTTTTCTATTTTTCCTTAATTACTCTCATTGCCCTCTTTTCCTGACAAGTCAATGCCATTAAATCCAGGCACCAACTCCAGAGGGAGACTGGCAGCGCTGACTTTCTGGGCAGGATCCTGAGGGCTCTGCAACCTCCTTATGAAACTCCTGTCCTTTGGTGGAAGCAACTTGGCTGCTTTTGTCTGTCACTTCTGCCTGCAGTCATCATCAGTGACTTGCCTCTCTCAGCATTTAGACAATCTGCCTCTGAAATGCAGAAAGTTTTATTAGAATTTGCACATTTATACTATAAGGCCTTGGTGGTAATGCATCATCTTTTCATCTCTTTTATTGTACAGGATGTACCACAAATAGGCCCCGATTCCTGTTTA
Source organism: Orthonyx spaldingii (assembly GCA_013397795.1). Taxonomy (NCBI): domain Eukaryota; kingdom Metazoa; phylum Chordata; class Aves; order Passeriformes; family Orthonychidae; genus Orthonyx; species Orthonyx spaldingii. Next base: position 1,693,339 of record VZTJ01003254.1, on the reverse strand, counting down.
CTTCAAACATTATCTCAGCATTAGTACACAGGCTTTCCTGATTATTTCTCCTCCTCTGCTACAAGCCTTCAAGATTTTTAAATGTTTTTTGTATTTAATACACCACACAACTCAAAAGCTAGATTTTATAATCAATATGGTAAGGAGAACAGAAACACAAACCTTTCCAATAGAAAAGAGCTGGACACAATTTTTTTGTCAGGTAAGTGAGGAAGTGGGTATGACCCCACAGTGACTGCAAGCACTGAAGAAGCTGCCCTCCTTTTTGGGAGCCCCTGTGAAAGAGCAGAGAGTGAGGGGCGATGAAAGTAGAGCTTTCCAGCAACTTCTGCCACCTGATTTGGGTCTCTCTGTACTTTTGTTGAAATGACACCCACCAGGCTCTCAGCCCTCATTTTTATGAGCACACTTATGGCTGTGCCAGGGTCAGGCATAGCAGCTCTTTGTTAGGAGTTGTGGGGTGCAGCCCCCCGGCTGGGGACAGCAAATGCTGTCTTGCTTCCCGGGCTCACATCTATCTGGGAATAATCATGTCATAGGCATCCTTGACAGCATCCCTGGTGGGCAGTCAAAGAGCGCTCCATTTTAGAAATGAGGAAGGCTTGGCAGAGAGGTCAGCCTTTCCTTAAGCACCCACTTACTTGGATACCTCTGGTTTGTAGCCCATTTTGAGGCTGGCAAGGCTGAAGAGCAGTTTTTGATTCAGACAGTGCTTCATGGTCGTAAACACTGCCTGAAGGGTCTTGGCCCTCCACAATCCAGTGGCCCTCAGGGAAAATCTCTGGCTTCAGTGAGCGTATCCAGTGCCTGCTGGAGCACAGAGCGCTGTTCAGACCTCCCCTTTCCTCACTCCTCAGCCCTTGGAGTCACACCGCAGTCTCCCAGGCACACATGGCCCTCTGTCAGGCAGCTTTTAACATGACTCGGTAACTCTTTTTTGTTCTCTGCCTTATTTATGGCTGTAAAGTATGTTTCCTCCAGGCCAGCAGAAAACAAGTCGATGTAGAAAACAATATGCGATTCAGTTTGCAGTGGTGCATCTAATTTACAGGAACTGGCTCCTTCGTACAGTACATGCTGTGAAATAGCAGGTCTGCCTTGGCTCTGACTGGACAAACAGAGGTGACTAAGCAATCCAATTGATTTATGGCAATAGCCTTGCACAGGAGATCCGGGAAACCCCTGGGAAAACTGCCTCTCGCTGAAAGAATCGCCACGTGCGAATGAGAAAGACTCCTGGTCACAGCAGAGACCTGTCGTCAGAGCCTGAGGAGGGAAAACATGAGGCAGGAGAGCACTTAGTGTTTTGGGCGCTGCTTCTTCCGGAGCTTGCCACATCTCGGGCTGCCAGCGGAAGAGCAGAGGTGCCTTTCCCGCAGGATTGCCATGCAGGGCTGCCCGCGGCAAGCCAGCGATGATGGACTGTTGTGGGAATTCCTGTCACAGGTAGCATTCTTGGGGCAGACAGGGAGGAGTGAGAGGTGCTTGGGAAGTTTGAGGCACAGCTGATTCTCTGTGGCAGAGAGAGGGAGACGGGGGGAGGTTGGGGTGGATGAAGTGCCTAAGTGCTGCATAGCAGGGAGATGGGGGAGGACAGAGGTCTGGTTTCAGGGGTGTCAAGTGCCTTCATTCTCTGGAAATGAGGGACTTGAAGATGTTTTTTCCTGTGGCAGTGCAGTGTTTTGTGCCAGGCAAATTATGGCTATAGGCAGGTGCAGAGAATGTTTTAATGAACGAGGCAAAGTCATTTACTTGATTTGACTTATGATAAAAGGTCTTCCATCACAACAGGGAATGTGAGCTGTCATGTCTCTATGGAATGCTGTTAGACTTCAGATTTGGGTTTCTTTTTGCCTAACCCACTTGTATCCTCAGAAGGGTGTCCCACAGCCCCACCACCCCACAACTTAGGTTTTACTGGCTTGAGCTGCAGAGAGATTTTTCATTCTCAAGGACAGCTGAGATTCACTGAACCGATGTTGTAAGAAGCTGTTTTGGCACTGCGAGGATTTTTAGGGTTTAGTGGTGGGGAAGAAGCTCAGTACAAAAGAGGAGTCTGTCTGAGGGCATTCACTCAGCAGGGCAGTGCTCAGCTCTGCAGCCCAGCAGGCAAGGGCTACTCTGCCTTCCCTCTTCCTCACCTCCCACCAGTGCTTGCCCTTTCCCCTCATCCCTCAGCACTCTGTGCTAGAGCACACAGGCCCTTTGTTGCTTGTGCTTTTCTGATACCTGGCACTGCCTGTTTGGCAATGCCATGGCCACCCCCACAAGTGCTGGCAGTGACAAGGGAAATTTGCCTCATCTCAGTCACCACTCAACTCCCAAGCGCTCGGTGTCTGCTCTGCAGAGCAGCCCATCAGAAACACCCTGGCACATTTCACAAGCTGATGCCACCGCTCACTGGGAAGGGCTGTGTTCTCCCTGCCCACCTGCAGTGACACAGCCCGTGGAACTGCATCCCACAGGGATGGAGAAATGAATGTCCCACGTCATCAGGGAGATATGGGGGTGACAGAGTGCAATCGTTTCTTCAGAAGTAATAGGAAAATAAAGGGATTAGTGCTTGCCACATTTTCTAGGAAAACGCGAGTAACTTGCTGGGAAGGATGTCTGCCATAGCCTGTGAAGTGGAGGGGCTGTTGCTGGAAGTGTAGCTCTATGTCTTCTTGCACAGGGCCCCCTCAGCTTTAATGGGCAAATCTGGGGAGAAATGATGCAGAAAGGATGAATCAAGCTAAAACTGGAAAGTTTGCTGCTTGGACTTACAAGTGTGAGTGTGTGGGGTGTGAAATTCCGGATTTACTGGTGGAGGAGAGTGGAGAGCAGAAGGTAGATGCTCTGCCTGTTGATCCGGGCACAGGTGCTGTGGTATGTAAAGCACCTTTGGATCACTCGAGGAGCAGAGGAGGAGGGAGTCTGGCAGCATACCATTGAAATTACTGCTTCTCTCTGAGAGGAATTGATTAATGAGATCAGGTAGGGACAAGGCTTACCAGATTAAAATGACTTTGCAACGCCTTCTCTGTTTCTCGTGGGGCACCACCCAGAAACACAGATTGAAAATCCGCCTCTGGGTTGCGACGGATGAGTGGCCCCGTTGCACATCTCCACCCCTTAGGTCCAGGGTCTCTGTGCCAGCTGTAGCAGCTGCCTCAGCCATGAGGGAATCCTGCACGTGGGCTGCTCTGCCGGAGAGAAATGGGGCAGAGGGAGGTGGCAGGGATCAGCGGGCACATGGCAAATCAGGATTGCCTCCTTCCACATGGGCTGAAGCACTTGTGGCTGACTCACACTCATATCCATGTGCCCTCCCCTACCCCTAGGGGCTGCGGTGAAGGTCTGGGTTCCTGTAGGGCCCCGCAGCCTTGTTTGTGTCCCCCAGCCCAGAGAGGATCAGTGGACACTCGATGAGTTTAGGAATCTACACAGTGCCATCATAGCAGCAAGAAGGCACTGCGTAGATTCCTAAACTTGTGAAGCTACTCATTGTATGTAATGAACTGTGGAGAGAAGTACTTGTGTGCATCTGAAAAACCCAACACAAAGGCTTTAATGCTCGTGTGTTACTCTTCTCGAGGATGACAATTCCTCAGTATGTAAACTCCCAATATCTTATGAAAAAATCTAAGACAAACCTCAAGGAAGCTGCGCAATAGGGGAAACTCGTCAGGTAGGAATGGCATTACAGAGCTGCTCCTCTGGGAAGCTGTAACTTTCTTTTCTGAGCATTTATCTGCTGATATCGCAGCTGCCAACCCAACAACTTTCCTTGAAAACATTCTTTATTGCCAGACCCCGGGCGCTACAAACCTGCATTCAATAACTGGTTGGGTGGCACTGAGGCACTGGGAGCAGGGAGACAAGGATTTTCCAAACAAGCCAGTGACCTTTTACTTGCTCATGACCGATTTGAGGGTGGGTTGTTTTGCATTGCTTTTTTAAGGTAATGGTAGAGTTGAATCAATCTAGGGGTAGGTTTTTTACCTACTGCTTATGTTTTGGAAAAATGTCGCTTGCATGAAACAGTAGTCTCAAACTAGAGCTGTTGGGGCCTCTGCCTTTCCTGTTCTTCTCCTCCGTGTGTGTTGAAAGGAATCTAATTTAATATGGTCGCCCTGTAGTTTAGAAATGTGGTTATGCTAAATGGCTGTCTGCTAGATTGCTCTTGTGAGGTTTCCTCTAGATCCCATAGAAATTGCAGATGTTCATGTTCGACATTGCAAAGATAAGCTTAAAGTTCAAATGAAGCATCAGAGTGGAAGGTGAAGTTCTTTGCATCAGAGTGGAAGGGTGAAGACAAATCTTGTCATTTTCTTGTCAGAGCTTTGTGTTTGATAGAACATCTTGATGATGTGTGGCATGGATATGCAATTCATCACTACCTAGCTTTTCATGCAGCTGTAGCAAAAATGCAAGTTCTCCTATGTCCCTGTCTGCAACTGGAGAAAGTGTATCCCAGGACAAGAAAACAAACAAGCGTTTTCAGACTCAGGCACTCAAAACGTGCTTTAGGTGGTGGCAGTCCTGGGATGTGGAAGATGTGGGCTCACTTTCTTCTGCTGTAGCATTTTGGTTCCTATGAAGCCCCTCGTAAGTGAATCAGGGCCAGTGACCTCATTTTCAGTAAATTACAAGGCGAGGTTATGGCTGATTTTTCTGTAGAGATGTCTGATTAAACCACAGAGTAAATAATAGGAACAAATATTTCAGAAGGACCTTTCCCTTGGGGTTTGTTCCCACTGAGTCAGTCCCTGTTACATCAACAGACAGTGCCACTTCAGTAACTGCAGGAATCAACAGGGCTGAGCGGAAATCACAACACATCGAGCTGATTCCTCCATTCCCTTCAGCTGGGTCATCACCATGGCTTTCAGTTTCCATCCTGCCCCAGTATCAATGTGGTCAGATAGCACAGCCTGGCCTTGAATTCAGAAAGCGGTGATGGATCATGGTAATCCAACCCAGTCCCATGTCAAGAAACTCGTCACGGGTCTGTCCTGCAAAAGCTTTGGCTCTACATTGTCTTCTTGGAGATAAGCCCTGGGGTAAGCCCTGTACTCCAGCGACACTGCCTGTCCCACAGCAGCCCCATGTTCTGGGCACCAGTGCCAGGGCCTCTGGCTCCTGCCCTCCTCTCTGGCTCCTGCCCTCCTCCTGCCTCTCAGTCTCGCTGCTGCAACTGAGTTTCTGCTCAGCCCCAATCAGGGATATCCTTCCAGCCCCGGAAAGTCGCTCTCTTCCACACGAGAGGGGCCACTGCCCTTCTAGTGATATGATAACTCTACTGGTCTGGCAGCACTTCAGCCCAGGACCTCTGTGTCTCCGAGCATGAGCTGGGAGTGCCTGGCATGAAGGAGCAGTGTGATAGCGCTGAGATGTGCTGATCCATCTTTCCCGGTCACTGAGAGCAAGCACTGACCCACCGAGCGACCTGCTGCATTCACAGCTGCCAAAATCAGCGATCAGAACAGAACAGCTTGCCTACTGAACCTGGGCAAAGTACCTGGGCTGAAGATCCTGCCCATCTGCCAGGAATGGGCTGCATGCTGAGAGCACAGCACAACTGGAAGCTGTCATCCCAGCTGTGCAGCCCTGACAGCTCGTTTCCGTAGGGAGTGAGCCGTTGAGTGGGAACGCTGGAATTGGCTGTCACTGGCTCCCAGCAGGCAGCCATGGTGTATTGCAACATGAGGTAGGGGACTCCAGCTGAGGCAACAGCCCCCAGATCCCCGGGAAATGGGATTACTAACAGTTTTCCAGCCAAACGCCTCCGTGTCTGTGCTTTTACTGGGAACAAGGCAGGGGCAGAGCTTCTTGCCTGCAGATGGGCAGCTCCAATACAGGGGCTGGAAATGTCCTGTTGAACAGCAAAAGGATCACAAGATGTTGGATCCTGTCTGCTGCCAGCAGCCCATGCTGAAGGCACCTTAGCAGTCGGCAGCAGGGATCCAGCTTTAAGAGAAGCTGAGCCACCACAGATCTGCTCACCTGGCCGGTTTGCCTTGCATTTTCCCCACAAGTCAGTTCGAGGTTACTAGGACAATGTCCTCCATCGGAAAACACCCAGAAAAGCCCGCCAAAGAGGGAAGAGAGGTAAGAGAAGGGGCACAAGTGGGGATGCAGTAAAATGGCATCAATGAAAATGGTTTTTCAGAAGCAAAATGCAGGCTCAGGATAGCACCAGCTCTGCAGGCTGCCAAGTCAACACCTCATGGTGCCCTTGAACCTCCTAGCCTGCCTCCCTCCCTGGGAAGGGGAAAGGGCACAGTCTGCCTTTGCTATCTTCTTCAAGGGCTTCAGATGAAATTATCAGTGTTTTGGAGTTTGTAAACCTCTGTGCAGGGTGAAGAAGTCCAGGGGAAGCACAATAGCAGCAGGGGTAGCCTGGCACAGGTTCATAAGGTAGCAGGTTTTCTGACTGGTTGGTGCTGGGCTCAGAACTGCCTCTAAAAGTTGCTGGAAAATATTTTCAACTAATAGCACTTTGGTTTTTCCTGTTTTCCCTAAGCTCACATTCTTTTTCTCTGGCATTTTGGCTGACAGTTGAATGGATTTATTACTCTAATAGCAGAAAATGACCATCAGCAAATCCCTATGTTTTTGCTGCCTGTAAGGCAAATTGCTCATAGTTTCTCTATATTCCAGAGCACAGATATTTTGCAGGGTAGTTTTCCAGCCTCTGTCCCCAGGCTGGCTGGGGCAGCCGGGCTCCTCCAGCAGCAAAATTCCTGTGCCTGCATTTCAGTGTCCTACCGAGGGTGCCTTTTGTGCACTGGAAGAACACATGACAGCAATTCAGGGGGAAGCTTTGGGGGCTGTGGGAAGTTAGGGGGAGAGCCAGGACACAGAGTTGACTCTGACAGTCTTAGTGACAGTGTGTCCTCCCTGACACGTGGTGTGTGGCAGGGGAATCCACTCCAGCCAAGGGTCAGATTTGGCCTTTGTGTGGAAGGACAAGATGTTTCTGGTGCAGTTCCACACACTGGTGGAAGTGCATTTCCAGGGCAGAGCTTTGTCCTGTATCAGGTTTTGTACATCCATGGTCTGCCAGCAGCTCAAGCCATTTTGGATGTACATGCTAGATGCAGCTGCGCTCATGTGACTTCCTGGGCTAAACTTTGTTACAGGGGAAAAAGCAAAGTCTTTGTTTACCCGTCTCAATGGAAAAGTTTAGTTTTGGCCTGTCTTGCCAAGGAAGGAAAGAGTGTGCCAAAGTGATAGTACAGCAAATTCTGGCTGCTGGTGGACCAGGGATGGAGCTGGCTGCCAGGCACACCATCAGCATCACACTAGGGCTGCCCTGGGGCATGAGGATACAGTGATTGACTCTCTCAGTTGCAAGAGATGGCCACTGTGAGGTGCTGGCCGAGTTTCTTTTGTCTGTCCAGCAGAAAATGAGGAGGGGGAGAAGCAAGCACTGTGTATGTGGGATAGGAATGGGTCAGGGAGGGAAATATCCTTAGCCACATATGCACAGATGATGTAGCATAGTGCATGGTGGCACCAATGCTTGGTTTTGAAGTGCCATCTTAATTCGAGCAATCACAGCTCTGGTATCAACTCTCAGTCACTGTGTGCAGCTCTCAGCTTTCTCAAAGCATGCAGCAAATGCATGCAGCACCTGCTGCCCACAGCTACCCAAAGGGTAAAGCTCCAACCCTGAATTCAGGCTTTTAGTTCCATCTCTTTCTGTCCTCCTTCCCCTGGCTCAGGTGTTAACAGCTCATGAGCACAGGATGCTTGGCTGACATGGGATGCTTGGCTGGTGTGGCTGCTCTCTCACAGGGCTGAGAGGCACAAATTGCCCCTATGGCTTTCATTTACATGGGTTGAAATTATCACAAGGCTAAATTACAGCCAGGCAATGCTCCTGGGCGCTTTAAAAGTTGCTGACTTTAAAAGTTGGCTCCAGAAAGTTGCTCAAAAAGGGCTCTGTAAAGGGAAACTCATCCAGGGTGAATTTACCACATGCCTTCAATTCAGGAGCTGCTCTCCTGCACCCAGCTGGGGCAGGGTAGTTCCCCCAAATCACAGCCTTGCTGTTGTGGCCCAAAGCAGCACAGGAGTGGTGAAGAGCCCCATGCACCAGAACAGGATCTCCAGTGCAGAAAGGACAGGCTTGTCTGAAGAGAGGGTGGGGTTTTTTCATCTTTTCCAATGGGGCTGGGACGCTCAACAAGACCCAGGACTGACTCACAAAATCCAGCTCTTGAGACCAGTCTCTTGGAGTGGATAATTTTTTGTATGGTCCTCTTCCCAATCTAAGGAAGCAACAGTGCTGTGGAGCAAAGGATGGTGCACCACATGAACATTACCCATTCCCCTGCATCTAAAACTTTCCACTTGAAACCAAGAGCCCTCACAGAGAGCTCTGCTGCCAGTCCCAAATCCCAGCACTGATTGCTGTGCAGCTGAAACACGGCTGCACCTCCCCTCCTGATTTTGTCCAGATCCTCAGTTCTGTGAGGGTTTCTGCTCCTTTCCTTTGGAGCTGCTTAAACTCAAATTAACAACCTTTTAATGGGACCCGCATCTTCCAAAAGAGTGTCTGTTAGTTGCTTGCCATGGTTAAAACTTTCCAAATGCTTTCAATGATCCTTTTTTTAACTACCTCTCTATACAGAAAACAAAAATCTCCTCTTTCACCCTCCCCTCATCTAGCCACACTGGGATGTGCCAGTCACTTGAGAATACTTTGTTCTTGTCTGACACATCAGCAAGTGTCACAAAGTCACCTCATCAACACGTTTTTTGTTAATATCTCAAACACCCTGTGGCTATTCAAAATACTAAAAATACCTTAGCTCATTAACAAGACACTGTTTCCAGCACATAAATTTTTCCATTCCAGAATGACTGACTGTAATGCCCTAAAAAGCTTATGGTTGTTTATAATCTAAGTAAAACAGGACACCTTTCCTCTACTTGTGCCATGTCTACTTGTGCTGCTGACTACGTAAGAGGGATAGACCTGTGCTGCTGTTCCCATAGGCATGTGTTAGCCAAGATGAAATACTTTTATTTATGGGGTTTTGATTCTTCCTCTGCATCCACAGTACCACTGCCTGAACAACACCACTAACAGATTTAGGTCTTGTGAGATTTTTATGTCTACCCTCATGAGCTGGAGCGTGGGTGTTGAGGGTCCCTGCCTTCCCCTCATGCAAGGGTGAGCAGGCTGAGACCAGGGGCCAGGCAGTCACTACCTGGGCACACCAGCTTTGCATAGACAATTACATTTGTGATTAGGAACGGAGAAGATTTAGCCACAACATTTGCATAGCTCCTGTGCAGAGCTCTGCAAGTGCTGGTGTATAGTCGGTACCGAACCCCGGGGTGGCAATCGTGCCCTTGGCCCAGGGCCCATGTGCAGGAAGAGTGCTGGCAGTGGTTTTCTTGGACATGTCAGAGATGCCAGCTCAGGAGAAATGGATCCTTCTTCCTGGTGGTGTCCTGGGACTTGCCCCTAGGCAGCTGTGCCGTCCTACCCATGTAGTATCAGTGTACACTGGTGAGGAGGTGTGAGCCTCCCCCACTGACAAGGCTGTCAGTGGGACTCAAATGTGGTGGCAATGGTTTGAAACGCTTTGTCTGCTCTAAGAGGGAGCACATGAAACATTTTCAGTAGTTCCTGAAGCAGTAACATCGGGAATGCCACTTGTTCATCAGTAGTTTCCTAATTTGTTTTTCATGCAGAGAGTCTTGATGTTTGCTCAGGTGAAGGAACAGTAAATCCAAATTGGCTTTATGCAAAAAATTCAAATATCGCTGGTATTAGCAGATTGCCATGTGACAGGGATAGCACATTTGCAAAGCAGTACAGCTCATTTTCTGCAAATCTCTCCTCCTCATTCCATGTAAGGCCAGGGATCCTGTAAGGCCAGTTACATCTGTGAGAGGCCCTGGCAGCCATATGCTGTTGCATAAAATTGTGACTTAGCAGTAAAAAATAAGGTTTTGTTCTCCACTGGCCAAACAGTGGCTCCAAACTGTGCTAGCAGCCAAGCAGTGGAGCTCAGCAAGGCCACCAAAAAGCAGCTAGCTCCAAAAGGTAACCTCTGATTTCTAGTCTGTCATGGTACCCTTTGTTCCGAGACTGTGAAGATCTCAATGCTTCTCTGTAGGGAGCTGGAGTTGTTTTTCGTATAGAAAAATTCCAAGGGAGATACGGGGAAGTTCTAGCGATCAGCCCATAGGTAAGATTGCCTTTCTGCAACTTCCTTCCATCCTTAATCAACAACAGGAGCAATTCAAGAGCTTGGAAACATATGGGGTTTTTTTTTTGTTTGTTTGTTTGTTTGTTTGTCTTTTACCTTCAGTCAGGGGAGGTTTCCCAAGCCATGATTCAGTACCACTGAACTAATACTTTAGTTTTACATCTGTCTGCTTACACCTGACTCTGAGAACGGGATGGCCACACTGTGAGCCAGCACACTGCTAAGGGGGGTGGCTTTGTGATAGCAGCTGCAGCCTCCCAGTACTTGCACAGTGCCCCAGTGTGGTGGGGGAATTAACCCTGCGGGGCAGGAGATTCCTGCGAGGAATGCTGAGATTGCTACTCCTGCCCACACCAGGGAAGGACAAATAGGATTGTGAACATAGGACAATAACTGAACCAAAGAGGAAGTGCTGACCCTAAAATGTTAATCCTGAATTGTCATGATGAAATTACACCATGTGTAGAACTGTCTAACAGTTAGCTGAACTTCTAGCAAGCATAGTCCATCCCCCAGAATGTTTGAGTTGTACTTGAAATAGGTATGCCAAAAAATGGCTTGATGTTCACCAGTTGTTCATCTCTGAGGCTCTGAGGTGGTTAAAAACTGCATAAGTTGTTGGGTCTGGTGGCATTTAATACCTCACAAGTCTGGTCTACAGCTTTGAGCTGCGTAGGAGGTAGATAAGCTGTGACCAGAGGTGTCACATAGCTCTGGCTTTGTGCACAAGCTGAGCAGGCTGCTGCCCCGAGCTGCTGATTGAAGGACCATCCCTGTGGTTGTTGGCACCCAGCAGCGGGAGAGGTGTGTCGGTGCTGGGAGTGAGATAAAATCAGTCCATGAGCTAAGATGAACATAGGGAGAGACCTGACCCTGAGAGTCACCAAAGCTTGGACCTTGGAGAGACTGTGTGTGTGGCAAACAGCTGCTCGTGGTTGGGGTCATGTGGCTGTTTAGGCTGTGCCACTGCTCCCCATCCATGCTGCAAGGCAGGGACCTGTCCCAAGCATGAGCAGGACTGGCTCAGCCCCCTTAAATCACACTGGGGATGATGGCAGAGCAGTGGGGTGGGCATCCCTGTGGGTGGGACGCAGTGAAGGGACTGGCAGCAGTGCCTGTGCTGGTACAGCCACATTGCCCTGGTTCCAGCACGCCCAGATACCTGTGTAACAACCTGGAGTGAGGACTGTGTCAGCTCATCCTCCCCCAGGAGTCACCACTCTGCTCCACAGGGAAAGCCACCAGAGATTTTTGGTACTCTACCCACACCTCACTCTGCTTGGAACCTTAACTTTTCTATACCCACGGTCTGAGAGGTGTAATAGTAGGTGTGCCCTTTTGTCAAGCCCGATCTGAAAACGTGCACTCATTTGTTCCGAACAAGGCAGATTTGTGGCTGCATCGTGCACTCTTTCTTTTAAACGCGGTGTAAGTAGCGCACAGCATGCCTTGCAGAGCCTTGCCATCTCACTGATCTCTCAGTTGCTCACTCAGGAAAGCTACCTCCTGCTCTGCAAGCTTCACCACCGTGTAATGGAAAAATGTAGAAGTGGGGCCCGGCTGTGCGTCAGCGGGTGCCTTGGCAACCTCCGCCTGCACACTGCTCGGCGATAGGCGTGCACGGCTGTCCATCTGCACCAGCAATGAAATGTAGTATTAAGCATCCCCCCCTCCCTTAAGAGGGAGAAGAAGGAAATACCAGGGTTTGCTGGTGTCGTTGGAGCTTGCGGGCGCTAACAAAGCGGTAATTTATGAGTGCTGCAAAGAATTTCATCGTTCTTCAAAGCAGGACAGAGGCATCTGGCACTTGGCCACTGTGTTTGCATCAGTACAGGAAAAACGCTGAATTTCTTCAAAGCTGCCACAGCATTTCCTATTTTTAGGTTAACAATGCCTGTTTTGCTGTACAGCATCAAATGTCAACAAAGAATGAAGATCTATTTATGTTGCTTTATTGTATCGCTGAAGCAACAGGAAGCTGTGAGCCATCTGGGTGCCTTCTGAGCCCTCCAAAACCCCTATCCCAAGTCAGTTGTAAAGTGCACTGGGTCAGTGCCATGCCAACGAGTTTGCTTTCTGATGGGGGAAGAAATAATGGGAGTTTTGGGGAGTGCCTTCTTGTCCTCGGACCCTTCAGGATACTGTGCATGGAAGAGAAACCAAATGCCCCGCTCTAGATTGCTCTTGCATTCAGAGACAAATTGCAGTGTGCACCTTGGTGTTGGTGTCTGCATTTCACAGTCAAAAGGCTCACTGGAGGAAAGGACAGTGTCAAGGGCCCTCTGTTCTCCTGAGGATGAGAGGAGTCAGGAAGGGCACCAGTTTTCCTATGTTCTACAACACTGTTGGACAAAACCAGTTTTAACAGAAGTTTCTATCCTTAAGGACCCTAATGCAGGAGCTGTGGTTGCTGGATTACTGTAATCAACCCCAAAGGAAGTGCTGCTCTGACACTGTATTTCTGAGTTGGAGAATGGAGGACATTCAAGCTGGATGTGTGGTTTAGGTTGCAAGGTGCTCCTTGCCTTGCTGCAGGAAAACAGGCTGGAGCATGAGTGGTGTGTTAAAACACTGATTTTACTGTGAGGGCAGGTACCAACTGCCTCTAGGGGGACATGAAGAAGATCTCAGCTCCAGGGGATGCTTGGCACCTTGGCTTGCTGAAGCAGCTCACAGAGCTGTCGCTGAGCGAGAGGAAGCGGCAGTGCCTGCCCTCTCTCCTCCTGCACTCTGCAAACACTGTGCTGGGTGTCTGCAGCAGCCACTGAACTGTGGGGTGAAGTCCTGGTCACTGGCTGCTCATACCCCCAGCCTCCTCCACTAGCTGCTTATTTGGGAAGGAACCTCCTTTTTCTATTTTGATTTGGAAAAATAAAAATAGAAAAAGCCTGTCGGAGACAGAGTGACTAAGTGCTTCATGTGCTGCTGAAGTAAATGAACAGCAAAATGTCTGAGGGCAGAAGATGACTAAGTTTTTTTCCTCCTCTTCTGCTACCTTCAGCTTCTAAGACAAGCTAAACATAGTTGCCTGCAGCAGGAGGACTTCAGCAACCGGCTGCTACCCACAGATGCAGCCTCAGAGATCGTGGGCTTGTGCCTTGATGGAAAACGCAGTCGTTCAGAAGACTGGGCGTCTTCCCTATATTCATTTCTCTTCTCCCTTGCTCTTGCCTCAAGACAAAATATATTTAGAACTGCTAGGACACAATGAGCTAAACTCTGCCTGTGCTACACCCATGTTTATAATGGGTTCATTGTATTGCCTCTGCAAGTGCCCTCACAATTATATGGCTAGATATAACTACCCTTCATCTTTGTCTCCTTGTTTGGACCAGAAAATTCTCGAGAATCCTCTTCAACCATAAGAGTGCTGTTCCAAGAAAGGCTATCTGGGTTTTAATATGAAACCCATGATCTCTGCCTCTTTAAAGGATGTCACACCGTGTCATTCCACTCACCTTAAAATAGCATCTTTCAAGAGAAATATTTAGTTTAGAAACAATTTCCCTTTTTTAAAAAAAGAAAAAAGCAATCAGATCTCTGGATCTGTCGTTAAGAACCTGAATTGCCTGGGTGACCCTTGGGTGATGCTGTTTGTGGTCGGTGTGTTGTCAGCATTGCTGCAGAACTTAGACCCTCTCTTCCCACATCCGGGACTCCCACGTGGGGCACTTGCCAACTCTGCTATTGCCCTGACTGAGCAGTGTTTCTCCCAAAAAACCTCAGCATGGTCCCGTTTGTGCCTGTGGCAGCATCAGCCCCCAGGGCTTAGCTGGGGTCCCAAGTGAGCCAACTTGGCAGGGTCAGGGTGTTTCTCCCCAAGCATCCTCTCCCTGCTGCACACCCAGGGATTCAACACACAGTCATTGCAGAGGTGATTTTCCACTATTAATGCTCAAAAGAAAGTTCCATTTTCCTGTTTCAGATGAGCATTTCCCTTTTCAGTTAGAGAAGCCTTTTCCTCCCCAGCACCCTGTGTAAGGCTGTAAATATGCACCAAAGCAGCAAATTTCTTTGCTGGCCCTTCCATTCCTCTTTCCTCCAAAAACCCGGCATTCCCCCAGCTGGCACCTCTGCAGCGTGGCAGGCACCAGCTCACAGGAGATTGTGGCCATTCATACAGGAGAGATAAGTTTTTTCCTCAATTTCTTAGGAGTTAACAGCTGAAATCCTCTTTTTCTTCCCCCGCCCCACCCCTGTGTGTCAGCGCACGGTTGGGTTGGAAAATCCAACCCCGCTTGCCGCACCAGGATGTAGGGTTGGGTAACCCTCTCTGTGTCTCTGAGGATCCCATTCCTTTCCCTAAGGGCTCAGGGGAGTGCCGGGGTGCAGCAGGGCTTGCCAGGGCTGCGCACAAGCTTCAAAGGCAGCGTGGAAGAAGGGTGTAGGAAGAAACCTCCTTGCCTGCTGCCGTGACGGCTTCTTCCCCCAGCGCTGCGCTGGCCTTCCCCCGGCACAGGGCTGCCCAGCCGGCTCCTCGGATGCTCTCCCAGCAGGCAGGCGTGGCAGGACGTTGGCTTTGGGAGCAGAGGTATGTACCTGGCCCTGCAGGAGTCGAGCTGTGTGGCTAGAGCTGACATCTTTCGATGACTCGTAACTGAAATGGTGAAGGGGTGCATGTAGGGCTCTAACTCTAAAAACAAAACTGAGGATAAAATTACTGCTGGTTCTGTGTGAGGTCTGCTCACTGTCAGCCCTTCTGCTGCAGTGGGCCGGGGGGCCGCTGAGGTGTGCTATTAACATGAATTCCTCCCTCCATGCTGGTCTCCAGGGTCCCACACGGCGCAGGGGCTGCACACAGCCGGTGCTGTGACTCTGACGAGCTGGTGCCACCCTCTGTCCGCGCCAGGCTGGGTGAGTCTGCTCCTGGGTGTGACAGTGACGAGCACCCTGCCTGGCAGAGCATGAGTGCAGCAGGGTCTGGACCTGTACGGGTAGGGAATGGGGTAATGTGGCTGAAGTCGATGGGCACACAGTCCCTGTTCTCAGCCTGACACTGCTGTGTGGAGAACTGGGAATGAGCAGCTGAGCATGTGAGATGGTCCATGTTTGAAGCCCTGTAATTAGCTGGGCTTGCTGTGCTCCTGGGAGCCCCTGGCTCCAGCACAGCCTGTGATTGATGTGTCCAGTGAGGAAGGAGTCCCCACAAGCAGCTGCTTCTAAAGTGCGTGGTTTGTGCTTCCCATATCCATTCAGGCAGTGTGGCTGGAAAGCTGGTGGAGGAGAAAGTCTCAGGGTACCCACGAGGTGGGCTTGGAAGCAGACCATGGTGAACGAGCTTGTGTCTGTCTCATTCTAATGGAGAGAAGTCTCGTGTATACCTACAAACCTTGGTGCCAGGAGTAATGGAGGGCTGAAAAGCTCACCTGCACTGCCCTTACCTGCAGCACACAGGGAGATTGCTCTGTGGGTGCACAGTGCCTGTAACAAATTCTCTCTTTGCCCTCAGGTTTAGGCCACCTTTTTTTAATAGCCCTTAGTGATCTTTAAAGACCAAAACCTCTGAGATGCTGTGCTAAGTCTCCTGGGAGGATGCTTTGGGCACAGTGTGGTGCAGCTGCCAGAAAGGTGCCGTGTGCCATGTGCTGCCTGTGGCTTCCTGGCTGCTTGCAATGCCCCTCTCTGGGCAAAGAGGTTTTCCAAAGCCATCATCTTTCTACTGTGCTCCTTCTGTAAGGATCCAAGACCAAGGAGGATCAAACTGCACTTCCGTTCCTGGAGGAGCTTCTCATGGTTGTTGATTATATTTAGGAGCTGCCTAGGCAAAGGGGGCCATCCCATGGTGATGTGTTGGGGAGCCACGGCCGAGGTAGGCTGGTGCTCCCAACAGCTCCTGTGATAGCAGAAACTCCCCCAGCCACTTAGAAGAGGATTTGCGGTCCCAGCTCTGAAGCAGGAGAGACAATAAAACTCCTAAATAGTCCTTTAAATCACCAAAGTGCTATCCAAACATGAGGGACTCCAAACACAAATGAAAGTGCTAAACTGATTTAAAGGGGAATTAAAAGGTCACGCCTGTTGAACATTTAGCTTTAGAGTTTAGTCATGTTTATGAAACTTATAACTGCTCTTCTAAATCACCTTTTTACACTTCCTATACCCAGTAAATGTGGGGATGTTCAGCGCTAATGACTAATTTAAAAAATCTTCTATTCTAAACACATTTCCACAGCCAGAGCTTGGCCCTTTCTTTTCTTCCCTTCCAGCTCTGCCTTCTCACTTCACGGAAGGCACTTTAAAAGCACCTGAACATTTCACTTGGAAATGCTCATGGTAAAGAGATGCATTTCTCACTCCCATACTCCACAGAGTGAAATCCAGTTATGGTCAAGCAGCAGATAAGCAGGGATCTAACTCCATAAGCGGGCAGAGCAAGGGGACAGTGATGGAAAGGTTTTCTGTATCTGGGTTCTGAGGTTTTCAACAACAGCAAAGCTCAAGTCTACAAGCCAGGCCTTTCTCATCCAGCTTCTCCTGCAGATTGCTTCACTAACATCGCATGACTTGGCTTGGTTAACCTTGCTTGTGTATCATCAGTGCTTATGGGCATTATGCTCCTGGGGTGTTACGTTTACAGCATCCGTATCAATGCCCACTGTGCTGTGCCAGAGGAAATACTTCACATGGCTACAGCAGCACTGGAAGTCAGTGGCAGCCCTATCTGGCCTGTGTCCACCCTGCCTGCTAATGTCAGACTGAACGGATGAGTGATGTGGTACCATCACACCATAGCATGTGCCTGCTCTGAGCCTTGTAGGGGGAGGAAATGCCTGTCCAACCCCCTTCTTTGGGGACATGAGCTGTGGGCATTTCAGCTCATGTCATGGCCCTTGTCAGAGAGCAGACTAGTCCAGTACCAAGACTTCTGGGTTGCCTCCTGAAGCTGACAGAAAGAAATCAGGCTCAAAAAAGCAAGTATTAAAAGCTGCTTTGTTCCAGTCATTGAGGTTACTCCTGCATTTGGTGTCTCTGACCCAAGTGCCTCCAGGTAGACTGTAAATGTGTCATCCTGGTTTAAATCTCTAAAACGTTCAAATTGTAGAAGAGAGTGTTTGGCAGCCCCTGCCCTATGATTAACTCTATCTACTAGTTTAAATCAGCCAGATTGGAAATAACTGCGACTTTTACCATCTCCTGCTGGTCTGGCTACCTGCGTTCCCAACATGCCCTGTGCTGACAGCCCTCTTTCACAAAGGACTCCAGGGTTTGGCTCATCCCTTGGGAGGACATGGCAAAGCCTACAGTTCCCATCCCAGATCCCTGACATGTACGAGCGCAGGTTTTGGTTTCTTACGGGAAGGCTGTGCCTTACCAAACCACTGCCCTCCGGGACACTCTGTTGTGATTCAGGAACTGAGTCTCTTCCATATCCTGAGCTGCAGCTCTGGCCTGTAGGTGCTGAGCTGGACTTCAAATCAAGTAACAGAGACTGATGCAGTTGTTTGCTGTCAAGAATGTCTTCTGGTCTCAGCATGTGGGAACTAGCAGCAGTTTGGGATTCACAGTGGCAGGGTTGGGAAGGCTGCAGGGATCCTTCCCCGCCGGCAGCATGAGAGTGAGAAGTGCTAGAGCCAGCACAGGCTCAGGGGCCCGTGTCCCCAGCGTGTGCTGTGCTGCTGCAGGAGCTGATGAGCTGAAACGATGTTTGGAACCAGAAGGATGGTGGTGAATACCCTGGAACTGGGAAAGGGATCAAACACAAGTCTCCAGATGGAAACAGAGCAGTTTCCATCAAAGCTGATGACAGGTTCCCTGATAGAGGGATACAGGGTCAGATCTTTGGACAGCACATCCTGTTTCTCAGCTGGACGCCTGATCTGGCTGCCTGCAGCTCTGTTCACCAAGGTGTTGCAACAATGAGCTGCAATGCTCTGGGACCGTTCTCACAAATCAGTTCACCAAGGCCCACTCTTGGCTACCAGCAAGGATTTTTATAGTCTGCTGACTTTTAAAGGCTAGCTACTTTCTGAGGAAAGAAGCACTATACAGCTTAAGTAGCAATCCAGCAAAAGTGATTAGCTGTTTCTGAATTACTCACCTTTTCCAAGCTGAAAATTGCTTAACAAATTTTATTGGTGTGTACATAATGAGTAACAAATAAATTTACAGAGACCTGGATCAGTTCCCACTCAGGAAAGTAGGCTGGACGTGTCTAATGCTGGCAATTAATAATTCAGCTGGCTTTATGGGAGGGTCAGTTGTGGCTGATCTGCATTAGGAGGTGTTCAGCTTTGCTTCAGTAAAGGCTCTCCCCCAGGAAGAAATGCCTCATGGAGACAACAGTAGCTTTGAGGCTCAGCTACTCTGAACTCCAGTGCAGGCTTTGCCTTCACTCTCACTTAGGTTTTTTGTTTTCTTTCCTTCTTTGCCAAACTGGACAGAGAGGTCTAACTCTGCCTCTCCTCTCTGTAGCCATTTCCCCTGAGTGTGGTGTTGCTGTGGCTCTTACTCTGCTGCTCCACTTTGCTCGTGCTTTGTGGGTGAGGAGGTTCCAAATGTCCCTCCTGGCGATGGGTGACTCCCGTGCTCCCAGCTCCCACAGCCGCTCTGTTTCCTTCCATTGTCATAGGGGAGGTCAAGCTGAAGGACTGCTACTCACTCATCTGCCTGTGCTGTTTCTAATTCTCGCTGCCTCCATCACAAGCAGGAAGAGGGAGCCTGCAACAAGCTCCTGTTTTTTTCCAATACACTGGAATATTTTTTCCATGATCCGAGCAGATGTTCCTGGCTTTCACGCATTTTTACTGAGGCTCCTCTATCGCGCATGCTGATCTCTGCAGACAGCAGAGAAGCAGTAGCTTTATCTCTGTGACCCTTTACCCCAGATCTTTGGTCCTGGTGGGACAACTCCCTGATCCCACTGGAGAAAAGGGCATTCCTCACAAAGCCAGAGGAGAGTGGCTTCTCTCTTGTGAGAGGCAAAATCCTTCCTGGCTAAAATGAGACTATTCTGAAAAACAAGGTGTCTGAAGTAAAAGAATGCACATATTAGGATTTTTCCTCAATCTAAATGAGATGGAGACCTTGGAAAGTAGCAGAAGCCGCTACACCTCCACAGAAGTAACTACACCTCAACAGGAGCATCTATACCACAGCCATCAAAATAATTTATCTAATGAGGCTTGGGCATTTGCACTAGAATTTCCAGGCACCCAGGAGTGCCATTCAGTCATCAAACTGTATTTCCTTGTATTAACTTCAGTGAAGTCTGATGTTGGGCCTCACTTTATCTTTGCTCAGCAACATATGTGGGACGTGGGACTGGCATTGCCTCTGCCTGGTTTCGAGAAGCTGCTGTAACTTTTGTATCATGCCTTTTGTGACTAAATCAAGAAATGCCCACTGATCCAAAGCCCCCCTCCTCTATTGCCAGCTGCTCCTCTGGCCAAAACAAAGATATTTAGCTGCTGTGCAGTACAGAAGCAAATGCATCGGCAAGGATGAGAGGAGTTTGTGTAGGAGGAAGACGATTTAAAATATGGGCTGTCACTTGCTGCCAGCATCAGGGTCAGTGGTCACAGCCTGGTGCTGTTGAAGAGGTCACTGGGCTCTTTCAGTTGTTGCCAGGACAGAGGCAGCCGTTCCAGGGGCTGCAAGACGGCAAAGCCAAGCAGAGCATAATCCCAGCTCTGCACCATCGCATCACAGGTTTTTCACCCAGAATCCTGCATTTTGGTCACCCCCATGCCAGGACACACCGGGAGGAGGCATTCTGTGGTACCTGCCAGCTCTACCCTGCTGCCCTCCGCGCCCAGCATCCAGCACAATGAACAAAGCTGGCCTCCCCACCGTGGCTGGAGTGACAAGGTTTTTCCCAGTCAAGGGAAACAATCATCACTAGGGAAACCTTAATTACTTTTTAAAGAGCAAAGGAAAACACACTCATTCTTTTAAACATGGAAAACTAAATGGCCTCTTTTTCCTTGGCTGCATGTGCATGGCCATGGAGCAGGCTGGCACGGAGAGAACTCTGTGGGCAAACGCTCCCTGCACTCATTTAGTTATTAAAGAGGAAGGCTGTGTGGTGCAAAGTCTGCCCTTCTCAGCTCTTGCTGCCTTGTTTTATTAAACAGAATAAAAGCAGAAAGGCTCCAGATATGAGGAGTCACTTGCCGACCCTTCTGCTTGTGAGTGAAACATCTTGGAGCCTGTAGGGTCCCCTGGCACTACAGCACCACAGCTTCATGTCACTTCTTGGAAGAGCTGAAAGTGAAGCCTCCAGGAGCAGGGCTTTCTCCAAAGGGAAGGGAAAGCCAGGGTGTCACTTATGCTAGTCCCTGGGCTGCAGCAACTTTAATGAAGCCTGGGGAAGCAGTGGGCATTGGTGACACTACTGTTTCCTCATAGATTTCCTCCACCTCTTCTGATCCTAGGATGTTTCATGATTTTCCTGGGAGAAGGGAGCTGAAGTTCTTTTCACCATTGAGAAAATCATTAATTTAATGCTGCTCCCACTCTTTTCCATCCCCTGCCCCAGCTGTGTAATCTTGCCTCTAACCATGCATGCTCAAGTTAATAAAAAGCACTGAAATACAGGCCCAACTCCTGCTATTTCCAGGAATGTTTGGTCCCATAAAACCATAGGAAAGCATAATTTCAGCAAATTAAATCAGTTACTGCCTATCTCTCTGGCTGAATGCATGGAAAGGGAAGAGCACCCTCCTGGCTCCATGCATGGGGAATAACACCAGTCAAATTCCACCAGAGTCCACGCTGGGAAAGGGAGGCAACAGACGTGCCGAGAAAGGCACGTCTCC
Organism: Orthonyx spaldingii; assembly: GCA_013397795.1. Lineage (NCBI taxonomy): Eukaryota > Metazoa > Chordata > Aves > Passeriformes > Orthonychidae > Orthonyx > Orthonyx spaldingii. The sequence continues at coordinate 1,672,365 of VZTJ01003254.1, read as the reverse complement.
TTTGAGCAGACATTAAAGGAATAAATATGCAATAGGGAAAATGTACAGCGAGCACTGAGCTCATCAGTCACTTTTTGTTTAATCTAATTAAACACAATATATCCTCTGACCTTCTGCGCTGGCACTAAATTCTCCTGTGTTGTTCTTTCCATAGGCAGCTCTATTGACAGATGGGGAAAGCCTAGAGTTTGCTTTAAGCTTCAGATAAGTAAAGTTAAACATACAACAGATAAAATTGTTTTCCCAGCACTCCTCTCCCACTGACCAATTGTGGGTGCTCACTGGGAGCGATTAACTCCTCTGGCCTGTATCCCACCCCTGGCTTGGGGCACTGCTCTTTGCAGTGACCAAAAGCTGTAAGAGGGCAGAGGCAGAAGCAAAGTGCTGCAGAAACCCTGGAAAGTTCATTTTTAGAGCTGGTTCTGCAGTTGCTGAGCTTCATTTCCATGTGGCAGACTATTAGGGAAAATGGTGCCGCTCCTTGCTAAATATATTTCCAGAGTCACTAAATAATTTACTTAACAGCTAATCAGTTGGCATTTGCTGATGCTGAACCAGGTTTTAAATAAAAAGTGTCGAACTGCATCAGACACCTCGTGCATATTCCCTGCTTATACAGGCTCGATGCTCTTGCTGCCTGTGCAAGAGTGCAGTCAGTCAACACAGCTTCCTGAGTTTTCTGGGAGGCAAGGCAACCACAGAGCTGGATTTGGGGGAGAGCTGGTTGCCGGGGTGCCACATCAGGTGCAGGCTTTGATCATGCAAAAGACTAGGAAATGTGCTCACCTCTCGGAGTGACCACCTGCAGACTCACCTCCTTGCAGGCAAACGAGAAGAGCATGTATCTGCTCTTCACCAGCATCACTTGGTAATGCCACCTGCAGAACCTTTTCTTCCAGTATGGTGAAAAATCCTTTGGTCTGAGTCTGGGGAGTTACCACAGGTAACTCCTGTGCCTGTGCTCCTGGATGTGTGAGCAAATAACTCCTTGAAATGTAAACCAAAAGTTGCAGACGAGCCCGGAGGCGATGGCCTTATGGTTCCCAACAGGGAGTGTTAAAGAAGATTTCTTTACTGTAAATAGCCTTAATGCTCCCTTTGTCTATTAATAGCACCAGGCAAGGCAGGAGGCAGCAGAGGGGCTGTTTCCTGTATGTGGTTGTGGAGTCAGACTGGAGTGGTGTGAACCTCATGGCTCTGGTTTTCCATGGCTGGCGGCAGGGCCTGACATGAGGGTTGGCATGACCAGAATCCCAAACCATGGGCTTTGAGATCTCTGAACACACTTCGATGTCTGGATAAATAGAGACCTCTTGCCATCCCCAGAGGCTGTGAAGGACCCTGCGGATGGTTAAAAGCCACCTACCATCTCTCTTGGGGCTCAAGGGAAAGTACAAAGGCTGACTTTTTGGAGCAACTCTCTACCTAGGGAGAATTATCTTTAGGCAAAAGGAGTGGCAGAATCTCTGGGGACATTGACCAGTGTTGCTCCTCCGTAGTGCAGCCTCTGTCTCCCCTCTGCAGCCTGTTCCAGAGATCAGATGGAGTCATGCAGCTGCTGGTTTAGTAGGGGAGCTGCCCCTGGCAAAACTCAGCCTTTTGAGCACTCCCACGACAGAACAACATCCTTTTTATGATGCAAACATTCCCATTTTACATTGGGAAGGGACTCAGGCATAAAACAAAAATCCAATGACTCCTGAAGGAATCAGAGAGACAACAGTCCCTCCTCTCCCCTGTAAGTGTCCAGTGGTTGCCCCTGGGGGAAGGGGAAGCTGGGGAAAAGGGGCTGTGTGAGTCAGGATTGTGGGTCACCCCTGCGGCAGTGACAACTGACTTTGCGGTCAGTTTCCATCAGGTTGGGAGTGGCTTGAGATGGATGAAGCTGCCTCGAGCTTCGCCATAAAAGAAGTCATTACACATGTCCTTAAAACTTGGGTTGGAAATACCTGGCTAAAGGTGTGCCTGAAACCAGGTGAGGCCTGGATGAAAACATTTCCCTCTGGCATAAAGGGGTGAGGATGTATTACCTGTTCCTTGGGTGGCTGTGCTGAGTGACTGGCTCTCTGTCTCGTTCAGACCAGCAGAAGGGTTATTGTTGTTGTTGTGTTTTGTGTCTCTGGGGGCCTCAGGGTCATTACCCTGCACTGGGAGCAGTGCTGAAATGGAGCACATCACTCCTGGGAAAGCCCTGGCAGGGGGAAGCCAGGGTGGCTTGCCCTGCTTTAAGGACTGTTTGCCTTTATTCTGCCTGTACTTTGAAGTACCTCAAGGTTTTAACTATAAACCTCTAACTACCAAAAACCAAAACCTTAGCTTGGAAAGGCACCCTGCCTTGGCATGTTTCCTGGGACTGAGTGACTTTTGGTGCTATGCTGCAAGTGAGGGGAGGACTCCTTGTTTTAGAGGAGGTGGGTTACACTCGTTTAGAGTCCAAACTCCCCCGGAGACTTTTTCTTCCCCCTTTTTTTCATGACATCAGCCAGGACTTGATGTTACTATTTTAAAAACAAAAGGAGGGGACACCCCCCCGCTTCCCCTTCGCTCTCTGCCAAAAGGAGAACAAAGAACAGCTAAAACACACAAGCTCTGGCACTCTGTGTGGAAATAAAAACATTCATCCTCATGTCAGGTAGGGAACTGCCTGACCCCCCTGCCAAAGCAAGCAAGCCGGGCGACGGAGCGAGCCCACGGCATGAAGGAGCCCAGGCGAAGGGGATGCCCGGTGTCACCCCGCGCCTGGGCAGCTCCTGCCAAAATCCTGCGCCACTGTGCCAGTGCCAGGCTGCTCCGGGACGCTCCCAGCCACGGGCAGCCTTCCAGGGAAGGGCTACCCTGCTCCTCTTATGCTACGAAGTGGGGAAGGATCTTTCTTCTTCCCCTCTCCCACCGCTGTCCTGCCCACCACTTGGGCAGACCCTGCATCTCCCTGCTCCCCAGCGGGCCAGTGCATGGCACCGGGATAACCTGGTGTAATTTTCACGCTTTAGACACCAGCATCTTTGTCTGGCTTCTTGCTTGCCATTTAAACATGTCAGCAGTTCCCAGCATGGATTCCTGTGCCATGAGTTCACCCCCAACAAGCATCCAAACTGCAAGTCGGGGCTGCTGGCTCTTCCCTGCCTGTGAAGCATTACTGGAACAGGGGCCAGTTCTCCAAACACGAGGAAGAGATTACTTGGGCTTTCTGGAAGGCTCCCTCCCATGCCTTCAGAGCGGAGCAAATGAGGATAATTTATCTGCGGACTTACAGCTGAACCCAGAAGCTTGGAGCAGCCAAGGACTACACTGTTTGTCCCAGCTCCTGCAAGAAGGCATTTTTCCATTGTTGCTGTTGTATATTGTTCACATAATTTGTGCTGTCACCTTCTAGGGCCAAGATAAGAGGTCATCCCCTGCCTTTTACTGGCGGTGTGTTCCCTAGAACAATCCAGGGAAAAACTCGCAGGAAGGAGCCTTTGAAGGGGGCTTTAGTACGTCCAGTGCAGCCTTCGTTACAGTCATGTAAATAGTTTTGAGCAATCTATCTGGTGAGAAACACAACATGTCAGAGGGGAATTGTTCTCTGAACTGTAGTTACGGATGGGCCAGAGCAGGCGCATCAGTGCACGTGGGTTGCCAGCTTAATGGACACAGCAGCTGCCTTTCAGGGGGAACAGAAGCCAGGCAGGGAGCCTGTGAGTGCCTGTGCTCTTGTTCCCGTCAGGACCTGGAGTTTGGTTTTGTGGTGGGATGGCAGTGCTGTGTTCCCTTTCTGCTCCATCTGCTGTGCTCTAATGCAGTGCTCAGGGATGGGTTAATGTCCCTGCTGCGCCCGCAGAGGGATGCAGGGAGCAGGGACAAAGCAGTGCGGATGGCTGGGCTCTCTGCAGCAGGAGCAGCCAACTGGAACAACACTGTAACGCCATCCACTTTAGTGAAGTTACTCGTGATTTTTGAATGTAGAGTTGAGGCCCAGTGGCTCCAGCTTGGCACAGCACAATGGGAAAAGAGCAGATTCTCTGGTTGCTTCTATCCTGCGTTGGCTCCGGTGCCTCTTTCCCTGTCCAAAACCGCTGCGTGCTGCCTGAAATGACTTTACAGACAGTAAAAACTTAAAACATTGCATTCACCTTCATGATTTTTTTTTCCCTTAGAGCAAGTCATGGCGGAAGATCAAGAATATGGTGCACTGGTCCCCGTTTGTGATGTCTTTCAAGAAGAAATACCCTTGGATCCAGCTAGCGGGACACGCAGGTACAGAGCATAGGGAGGGGCAGAGTGGTGGCAAGGCCCTTCCTTGTCCCAGGTTAATGGGCTTTGTTGGCCTGAATTGCTTTAGGCTGCTGCAGGAGTGTCACAATTTGCAGCTCCCAGTCTCTAGCCCTGGAGAGTGACTTACCTAAATGCCTGAGAGGGTGGTGTGAAGGTGTTCTGGGCTTTCGGTCTCCCAGGGCCCACAGGTGTTATTGCTGCTTTTTCCTCAGGCAGCAGAAAGCTGGGTGCTTTGGGTGAGAGCCAGACCCACCTCCTACCCACTGCAGAGCAGGTGATCCTACCCAGGACAAAGGTGCCCCACACATGAACGTAGAGACAAGGGTGTGAACCTACCTTCGAAGTGCACAGAGGATGTAAAGCAAATGTGTTGGGTGCTGCAGGACAGGTCTCTGCCCTGTTTGGGGTGTGACAGTGCTGGTCATAAACCTCTGGCAGCCTTTGTCCCCTGCCTGCGGGGACTCTTTTGGGTGCAGGTGTAAATGGAGGTGCTTCCAAGGTGTCAGACTGTCCTTCTTCTTTCAGAAGGCACAGCGTCATCCCCCTGCCATCCAAAGCACGTGCCACATTGTCCCTTGTCACCCTCAGGTAGCTTCAAGGCAGCAGCCAATGGCAGGATACTGAAGAAGCACTGTGAATCGGAGCAGCGCTGCCTCGACCGCCTCATGAACGATGTCCTGAAGCCCTATGTCCCTGCCTACCACGGAGATGTGGTCAAGGACGGGGAGCGATACAACCAGATGGAAGATCTTCTGGCTGAGTTTGATTCCCCCTGTGTTATGGACTGCAAAATGGGGGTCAGGTGAGTGGCTTTGGGGAAAAGAAACTCAGAAACTTTTTCTGAGTTTTAAGATGGGATACTCAAAAATAAATGCATCTCTTGGGTAAAACTGCCTGAAATATACAATTAAGAACACTGGGCTCACCTGTCTTCAGGAAAAGCTCAGCCAATGGCATGAGAGAGCCATGGGGAAGCCTGGGTATGGAGACGATACACCTGGCTCATTCCTGCTCTGCTTGTTGACTATCCTGCATGCTGGGAAAGGTTTGGTGTGGCAGAGGGGACAGCACTCTGCTTGGGTTTGGGTGCACTAGAACGGCACAGTAGCTTTTAGGAGGTCTTCTCTGCCACATGAGGACACAGCCAAGGGATGGGGTGTATGAGATCCTGCCCAAAGTGCCAGAGGGGTGACATAAAGACACTTGAAAGGCAGTTTCAGTGAACGAGAAATTTTCCCTCTGCTCAGCTTTTGCTCCTATGCGCACTAGAGGGATAAAATGAGTGTGCTAAGTAGTTTAGTGCCTTTCATGCAAAGCTCTTGAAACATTTCCTAACAGATGAGCAACATTACCCGTGTCCTCCTTGAGAACCATCTCCAGATCCGCCAGGATCCCAGGCTACAGTCACTTGGCCAGCAGCAGTTTTTGAGTGAGCCATGCCACAGCTGACAAGGGTGTCCCAGAGCAGATGTGAGCAGGGCTGGTGACCCCAGGTGGCTGCCAGTATTGGAGCAGCCTCAGGCCACCCCTCAGCCCTGGGTGTGCTGCAGGCTGGTGGCAGGAACGGTTGAGACCCCCCTCGCTGGCGAAGGCGCAGCCCAGACATGGTGGAGACACTTGCGCTGCTGGAAAAGCTGATGGTTTCTGTGGGAGGGAGGAATCTTTTTTTCCCCTCCTGAATCCCGATGTGAAACTCGAACTGGCGTGCCGGGCTGTCGGGCTGTCGGCAGGGAAGAGGCGGGGAATACTTTCCACCAGAGGGGTGGAGAGAAGGGCAGAGGGCCCGGCGCAGCCATATGGCCCTGGCTGGCACACACAGGCTGCTGTGGGAAGGGAACAGGAGCCACTCTGGACCTGGACAGCAGCCACCAGAAGAAGAGCTGCTGGACATGCTGCCCAGGTGCTCCTGTGGCTGTCTCTGGGAGGAAGAAAGCCTCCCGTGCACAGATCATACGTCAGGTGATTTATGCTCCTGGGGTTTTGGAGCTCAGGCAAAGGGGCAAATGTGCTGGGCATCATCATCCTGAAATAGGATGGTGCTGTGGGAGGAGCTGGTGAGAGAGGATGAATGGAATTAATGCTGTGGAATGGGTCATCCCCATGGCCGAGCAAATAATCTAAACCTAAGGGCTATTAAACCCATCCTCTGAGCCAGCAGCTTGCTGCCAGGCAAATACAGGTTTGGTTTTGTCATGCCAACCTGGCTTTAGGATGTGGCAGCCTGCTCCAGTTGCTCCTAAACAAAACTTTGTCTTTCTTAAACCTTGGTGATGGCACAAGCCTGAGGCAATGGGGAAGACCAAGCCACAGACACAGATGATCTGTCATTCTCATCAGAAGGAAATCTAGCTCTCTGAGCTGTGTGAACAGCACTTCTAGCATGCTGCTGCTTTATTCTGCTGTTTTATTCCATCTGCCCCAAAATCATCTCAGCTGAAGACTTCCATTGCTTTTACCTTCAGTATTTTTCAAAGAGAATGATGGCCTGGGGATGTCTGCCCTAAGTAAAGGCACCAGTGTGCCTTGCTAAGCCTGTGAGACACAGGAGCACTGTCCCACACAGTCCACTCAACACCCTCCCAGTGTGTTTTGCTTGGTTCTGGAGGTGAACCACACACTCAGTGCTGGGATTTTGGCACAAGGGACATGGGCAGAGGGCATTGGCCCTCTGCAGAGTTGGGCATGGCTAGTGGGAGGTGTAGAACAGTGACAGATAGGGTCATTCCTGTGTTGTTTGGCTGGGACATCTCACCCAGCTTGGCGGGTTGTTTGAGGAGAGCCTGGGCACTTTCCAGACTGAGCCAGGGTAGATTTGGGAGCTGCAAGAGGAATTCCATGGTGGTTTTTTATTGCTGCAGGAAGTATTACTTTGTGGATGATAGATTTATGCATGCCAGAGTGCAGAACTTTTCCACCAGTGTGCTCTGGCACAGAGGAGTGCTCCTGTGAAGGATGCATAAAACCAAGGTCTTTGCACACTCCTCTGCACCCTCCATCCTCCTTCCTCTATTCCCCCATCCTGCCTGCACCCTGTGGTCCTGGTTGGTGGTAAGCATCTGACCAAGGCTGCATCCCTTCCTCTGCTTCATCTTGTAGAGAAAGCTTTTGCTAGATAGCCCACTTGAAGCAGACCTACACTGGGCAAAATCATCACCATCAGTGGAACAGCCCTGTGTGAAAACACCCCATTTAGCAGCTGGTGAGGCACAGCCCTCGTGGTGCACAGAGTGGGGGGATGGAAAAGCACAGGAGAGGCACAGGAAGGAGCCAGCCCTGGGAGGGAGCAGCAGCTAATGCTAAAGGATGGGACACAGTAACCTCCCTCTTGCCCTCAATTCAGCTGGGTCCCAGAGCATGTGCAGTTTCCTGGGCACATCTTGAAAGCTGTGTTTAGCTTGTGAGAGCTCAGGTTTCCTGAACATTGGGGGATGGGCCCCTCAGGACAAGGACTGGCAGTAGGAGGTTGCCAGTGTGGCAGCAGCAAGGCCATGAGCACCTGTGAGAAATAACTTGCCTTGTTTTTGCCAAACTGGTTGCGGTTCCTTGATGAACTGAACACACATCGGATGCTGATGATGGAGTGATAATTAAATCAGGATCAATTCACCCACAAAGAGGCTTGCTCCATTATTTCCTATGCTGCAGGAAATCACTGTTGATGTTCCCTTAAGTGTCAGCTACCGTGGATCAGCCTGATTTCTGGGGCAAGGGCTGTCTGTGGGTATGTGGCACCTCATGTGGTGGCCCTGCTTATACACCCTCTCACTCCCTGCAGAACGTACTTGGAGGAGGAGCTGATAAAGGCCCGGAAGAAGCCGAGCCTGAGGAAGGACATGTACCAGAAGATGATTGAGGTGGACCCCGATGCCCCCACTGAGGAGGAGAACGTGCTGCGGGCAGTGACCAAGCCCCGCTACATGCAGTGGAGGGAGACCATCAGCTCTACCGCCACGCTGGGCTTCAGGATCGAGGGGATAAAGGTGAGTCTGGCCAGCTGTGCAGAGCAGAGAGTGCTCACTAACCAAACTCATAGAGGTACACATGCAGCAGGCTGGTGGTGAGACTGTGTCACATCTGACCATCCCTGGCCCCTGCAGCCAAACCACCACCCAGGCACCTCGTCCAGGGCAGTGCTGCTCTTCTGAGCGCACAGCTGAGCTCAGGGCATCCATGCAAAAGGACAATTTTAGACATAATCTCATTACAGCTGCTGCTTGGTTGATTTCCCTCACTGCAAAATACAAAGTGACATCCTCCAACTTGAAGACTCTAATTAGTTGTTTGCTTTCAGTCACTGGGCTGAGCCATTAATCCAAATCCCAGCTTGCACGTGTGCTGTCTGCGGTTGGAGCTGTGAGCTTAGCCACAGTCAGTAAGGAGGATGTGTTTACATGCCTGTCCAGGAAAATTCAGCAACTGAGCCCTTGAAAAGGGACAAACAGAGAGCACAGAGAACACTTTCTGTCAGCACCTGCATGCGTGTGTAACCTGGTGACTGCTCTTCCTCAGAGCAGTGCTCATGTTTCTGGGGATACCAGGTGGGATGCTTTTGTGTCCCCAGTAGATGAGCCAGTCCAGGAGATTTTCTCCAGTCAGGCTTTGCAGTGAGAGAGGTGTCTGAGATGGCATTTGAACAGAGTTAGGTCTGTAAGCACAGAGCAGTTGTGTTAGTGATACTGCTTGCATGAACATTAGCAATGGCCTGTGCCTTTTGATAGCCAGCCAGCATGAATTAAAGGTGATGTCACACTTGAGCCAAGGGTTTTATCATATGCCTGGGCATGGTGTTGGCTTGGCAGCCACAGGGAGCTCTGTCAAGTTGTCTTTGCAGTAATTCAGGCTTGGGGTGCTGCTGAGGGCCCAGGCAGTAGTTCAGCGCAGCCACTTGCTCTTAGTGGAAATGATGGCTCAATTTCTGCATGTGTCTTGGTTAGCTTCTCTTGATCACAGATTGTTTTTCTCCTCCCTGAGTTGGGCAGGATTTTCCCAGAGTGCCCATCTGGGTCTCTGTGGCCTTAAATCTCCTGTACCTTCCCTGCCTGGAGATAGTGGTGTCAAAATGATAGAATTAAAACAAATGAAGCTGTTCTCTGATAAGCCCTCACACCAGATTTTGTAGACTTTCCTGGTAGTGTTTCCCTTCACCTCACCAGCAAACAAATGCAGGTGTTAGACTGTGGGTGTAAAAGGAGGTCAGCAGGAGTGGGTCACTCAGAGTTACTACTTCTAACCACCCATGCACTGTTTCTTCTCTTTCTTTTTCTGCTTTCTTGGTGTAATCAGAAATATCTGTCTATTTATAGTCCAGCATGATATATCCTTGGCCTCCAGTGGTGCTTCTTAGTCTGGGAATGTTTAGGGGGCTTTACCATAAGAGCAGGTCATCGGTGAACCACTTGAATTTTAAAAATGTAAAAAAAAAAAACCAAATAAAAAAACCAAATCATATTCCCAGGGTGGCCAAAAAACACTGTCGAGGGAAATAAAAGCCATAAAGGAGTTATGAGATTTGCACCTCTGTTTAGCCGACCATAAACGAGTTGCTGCCTGATCTGAGCAGTGGATTTTTTTTCAAAGAGGTGAAGCAGCCCTTTAATTGAAAAATGTTGAGAAGTACTGGCCTCCAGCAGTATTCCTGCTGCTGTTGCTAGGGGGCTGACTAATTTGATCAAGGTTCTAATTACTGTAATTCTCCTTAAATCCCTCAGCTTCTGGGTTATTTTCCCCTAAGCTAAAACATTAGCAGTTCATGCTGTTTCATGGCTGGCTTTTTTTCCAACAGCTCTGGTCATGCTGTGCTGTATCCCTGTTGTTCTCCCTATTTCTGGGATTGAGTTTCTGTGTTAGGGAAAGTGCCTTCGGTGCCTTGGCTGTCTTCCCATGTTTTATTTCTTGCTGTGGATGCTTCCCTGTGAAGAGCACTGGTGAACATGCCCTGCCCCTCCCAAGGGAAGGAGAGGATTTGACCCTGGGAAAATGGGAAGGGGTCATAGGAAGGAGAGGAGCAGTGGTAGCCTTTTGAATAGCACGGGCAGGTAAGGCCAACAGGCAGCTCAGGGTTGGGCATGAAGATGGAGACCCTTTCCTGGCTGAGCTCTCCCTTTCCCAGGTGGCCTTGAGAATCCAGTTCTTCCTCTTTAAAATGGAAATTTTCCTCTGCAGAAGGAGATAATTACATCCATCTAACTTTCTGGAATAGCTTGAACCTGTTGGAAACAGTAGCTATTAATAAAATTTCCATGCTGAAAGTAACACAAGTGATCTCTGGTGGCCCAGTTGAAACTTGCTGGGGCTCATTGTAAGAAGGGACACTCCAGAGCTGCTGCTGTGGTGTGAGAGTTACTCACCATTGCCTGCAGCAAGGCCACAGTGGGATGGCATTCCCCGGGGCTGGAATGTTTGCAGGGTCCCAAAACCAGCCCGGAAAGCCTCCACCTAACTTTGACAAGACAGGCAGCTCGCAAGCCCCATCCAAGGCCAGAGGCAGTGCTGGAGGGAGATCTGGCTGACCCCAACCCTGCCCCTGTGACGCCAGCGCGAGCTGGAATTGCCAGCGGGGTGGAGGTTGTGCTGTTCCTTATCAGCCCCCCTCACATTTCTTCTGCAGGGAAGGCAGCCCCCTCGGGGCTCAGACACCTGTGAATGTCATGCCAGTTGTCAGCCTTGTGGCAGCAACCTCTGGCTGGGCAAGGAAACTGCAGGAGGCGGGTAATGCTGGGAGCAGTGCTACAGATAGGCTGCTTGGCTTTCCTGAGGCTGAGATTGCCTTATCTGAAAGGCCATCTGTGATTTTCATTTATTTTTAGGAGCACTTAGAAGTCCATCTCCTTTCTTGGATGCTTTGTGGAAAGTTGTGCTCTTTACATGTGAAATTAGTGCTGTGGCCCTTCTCCAGATTGATATTGATCATCCCCCTGGGAGAGGGTGGGTTGATTTCTGAGCTGCCATGTCAGGGCTCACATGAGGGACGTATAGCAGCAAAGTTCCCTTCCCCTATACATCACACACGTGCCACCAGAGCATCCTCAGCAAGGTCACAGCTGAAAGCAGAGATCCCAGTTCTGCGTGGTCCATCAGCAGCACAGAGTCTCCAGTGAAAAGGTTGTCCCTGACCCCTGCCAATACACACCCTGCCAGCCCTTAGCATTGCTTTTACACCCTGTGGCCACACAATGGCCAGGCTGAGACCAGGGTGATTTGAAGCTGGGTACAGTGGCTGCAATCAGTACAAACAGAGTTTTTCCTGGAGTTTTTCTTTTGTACATTGCTTTTGTTATCACCTTGGTTAATGCTTGCACAAAACACAAGCTGGAAGCTGAAGTGCGCTGTGTGATTCACCCCAAACTGCACTTCAGGTGTTAGTTTGGTGCTGGGCTCACCTTGGGCACTTGATCTTCCCTCAAGCTGGACTGACCACCATGCCCACAGCAAGCCCTCTATTCAGGGGGATGCACATTGTCCTATGCTGGGGCACTTCCGTGGATGGGTCTCAAACCTCCAGGGCAGGTGATTTCATTGTGCCTTCTTCCTCCCCCAGCCTCTGCTCTGCTCCTTTATCCTTCATCTTACCCAGCCCACAGGATGTCTTTTGGCCCCTGTCCCTTTGCTCCATTGTGTGCAAACGAGCTGTCTGGAGCAGTGGGATGGAGCCCTGCAATGGAGCTGTGAGCACAAGCAAGTGTGGTTTAAAATAGCCCCTGTATCCAGGAAGCAAGATCTGCCTGCATGTCCCATGACCCTTCTGGACAATGAAACAAGTTAATATAAAAATCAGAGCCCCCAGAAGGACCAGGGAAATGGGGAGAGACCTACAAAGCTGCCCAGAGGTTCAGACAAGAGCCTTTGGGCCAGGGCTGAGTGTCGTCCCTGCAGTGGACAAGCCATGCCATCCCCAGGGCAGGCCAAGGATGGATGTGCCTCTGGGGAATAGGTGGAGGAGAGCACAAGGCTGCTCGCTGCATCTCGGTGCCAGGCTGCTGCCTTGGAGGGTTTGTGATCCATGGACTGTCAAAGGACCAGTGAGGCCAGACAGCCAGGGGGTTTGCTCCTTGCTACAATGGTCCATGGAGGATTTGTCATGGATTTGTGCCTGCTCTTGCGATGTTGTTTCCATCCACACTCAGTTTTGTTCCATCGTGATCATGCTCTGTTGTCCTCCCCAGGGAGAGCCAGGGAGACAGTCCAGGGCTGGTGTCAGTGCCATTCTCAGCCACAGCAGCCGTGGGAAGCCATTTGGGCACAGAAACACCAGAAACAGGTAGTCTCCAACCTCTGTTAGCAGCTAGCACCAGGTCTGTGAGAGAGAGTTTGTCCACATTGCCAGTGACCTTGGCAAATGTTTGATGATGGAGAGTTCCATTTGCATTAGAGGTCATTGCGCTGGGGCTGTGGGATAAGTTGGGATGTGTAAGCAGAGACCTGCTGCCTCTGCTCACCCCTGCTCCACAGACAGATCCTTCAGCTGCCAGAAACACTGGTCACATCCTATTCAGCAGCATGCATGGCTGCAGAAACGCTACTGCTGCCCCAACTTCTTCCTCCCCATCCCACTCACCACTGTCCTTTCTTTTCAAGAAAGAGGACGGCACTGTGAACCGGGACTTCAAGAAGACACGGACAAAGGAACAAGTCATGGAGGCCTTCAGTGAGTTCACCAGAGGAAACAGGAACATTTTGGTGAGTGGGGGATATTGGGGGGACTGCCTGGAGAGGGCATTTTCTATGGAGCCTGGCCTCAGCTCATGAGGTCCCTGCCCTGCAGGGCTGAAGCCTGAGCAATCTGTCTTAAAAAAGCATGAGAAATGTTGAAGAGAAACACCATCCTGGTGCAGGGGGAGGGGAAAGCCATGGAGAGCTGGGAGGGGACTTGGCTGCAGCAGCACTGTTTGACCTGAGTCTGCTGAGGATCTCCAGGAATGGCTTCCAAAACCCACTGAGGAGTCACAGCCGTGCTCTGTGCCTGATCCCTGGGCTGGTGGTCATCCCTGAGCCCACTCTGCACCCCAGTATGAGTGGTGGGGGCTCCCATCCTGGCAGGGCAGGCTGCCTGCGCCCTGTCTCGCAGAAGGGTGGCCTTGTGCCAGGCACACTTCACATGGGCAAGCCACAGCCGGCATTTTCCAAACTTCCCTAAGCTGCCAGGAGAAAAAGAGATCTGGCTGTAAACAATTTACACCAACTATGTCAAATAACCTATTTGACAAAGTGCTCCCATTTTAAGCTGTGCTGTATAAAGTCTCCAAATGCAAGGCTCCAGCTGGAGTGGCCCTTGGCACAGCCTCCTGCAAACTGGCACACTTGCTTTCACGAGAGTTACCCAGGGATTATTGCTGGATCTGAAGATGAAGTTGCCTGGCTTGCATTTTATCCCCAAAGAACTTGGAGCACACATCATGCTGTGGTTCTGGATGGGGCTCATTGGCCAGAGCATTTTAATACAGCAATCCCCACCTCTCCCCTTGCAAGTGTGTTACAGTGCCCAGATATGTGCTGTGTGTATGTTCCTGTGCCTAATTCTTCTATCTAAACCCCCAAATCAGTGGAGCCCCCTGAGAATGTTTAGTGCCCTCCAGCAATTTGCAGGGATGCTCCAACAGGCTTGTGGGTCTTGACCTGTGTGCTGGCCATTGTGAAAGCCCTTCTGCCTATGGGACCAGCTTTGCAGAAGTGCTGATAACAAGAGTTGCAGAAGTGTCTCGTGATGTGTGACTGACTGAGTGAGTGCTAAAATGACAGATGAAGTGAAGAGTTGATCTATTACGAGAGTGCAAGGCAGAGGAAGAATTCAGCAGCTGCTGAATTAGGTGTTCCCACCATGGATGTACCAGGGACACTCTGCAAAAAGCACCAGTTCAGCAAAAGCAAATGCTTTCACTAAGTTTTGAAAGCCACTTGAGATCACAGAATGCTATAGAAGCCAAAAGGATAAGTGGGTCATAAAAAAGAGGGGAAACTCTCCAAAGGGAAAGGTCTGTGGGAGGATACTGGTGCAGGTTGTCTGAGGAGCATCCTCAGCATCTCTCCATGCGAACATAGTATCATGGAGAGGATTCTGGGAAGAGGGCTGACTTTGCTGTCTACCCCAATGCCATGGTTTTTATGTTGGTTTCCTGCAACACTGATGGCTTGGGTTTGTGGTTTTCTTGTCATTCCAGAACAGTTACCTTAACCGGTTGAAGGGTATCCGCGCTACCCTGGAGACATCCCCGTTCTTCAAGTGCCATGAGGTAATACTCATGTTTAGATAGATCTGCCTGGAAAGGCAAACTGTTAATCTCAGCTTGTCCAAGGAGAGAAGTTAAAGTCAGAGGCTGTGTTATTCTTAGATCCATATTTTCATATGTGTATCTAATACTTACGTGCAAATATAGATGATAACATAGACATATATTTATGCATCTGCCATGGGCTCGAATCTACTGAAAGCCAGTGTTCAAACAGATTAAAAGTGATCTAGGAGGAACTTGATTTGTTTATGACAGGGAAAATTCCCTAGTGTAAAAGCACAGGGGTTTTCTCAGGAGAAATGTCTGTTTGAATGCATGTCAGGTATCATTTGGCTGCCAGTTGCTCCACATGATTAAACAAGGCTTAAACTCAGCCGTAAATTCCAGATATCCCAAACCTACCTTTCCTGAGCTGTTTGGGGCACTTCAGTATGAACTATTCCTTTGGAAGGACTTTCCTACAGAAATGGGTGTCCACGACACCCAGCATTTTCTACAGTGAAGATTCAGTGCTGATGGGAAAACAAGGAGGCAATGCTACCTTTTTTGGCCATTTCAGGAGCTGAAATGCTGCACAGTTTAATGCAATAATTTTGCTGTGGCATCTACTTAACAAAACACAAGAGTGCATATCCTTGTCACGTGTTACGTAGGGACAAAAGAGTCTCATAGGAACCTTTGACTCCCAGGGCTCAGGAGCCACAGCTCCAAGAGCCCACTGTCCCTCATCCAGAGCCACATGAGCCGCCTTGGCCCTGGCCACACACGGAGGGTCCTGCCAGAAGCTGGAGACAGAGGGGCCGTGCCTCCTGGTGGCAGCGCCTGGAAGGCAGTTGGAAGGGAAATGTCAAAACTGAGGGTTTCAGGTCAGTTCAACACAGGAAACAAAATTCTCCCTGAAACTGAGTGCCAGGGTTTCATTTGAAAGCACAGAAACAAAGCAGCCTTTCAAAGAGGGTTTGAAAGGAGTTTCCACTCCTTAAAAATTAAAAAGCAGCAGCTTTGACTTTCCATCCTGCTTCGAGATGAAGCACAGCAGAAGGTCTGCCAAGCTCTGTGTCCCTCTGTGGGGCCCTTGCTGAGCAAGGCTCCTCCAAGGAGCTGCAGGAGAATTGGGCAGTCCAGGACAGGCAAATGAAGAATGTCAGCAAAAGGATTTTCCTTAAAATTAGAATGCTCTGTCCTGGCCAAGAGAGAACTATAAGAGGTTAGCAGGAGGAGAGCTAACGATAAGCGTTTCTCGGAAATAATACGCATTTCTGGACCTTGGATGTTTTCCCAACGCACTGGAGGAAAAAGTCTCCTGAAAAATGTAAATTCATAACAGCTTTTGCAAACAGTACATTCATCCTGTTCAAAACCCTTGTCTAAAGGCAAACCTCAGGCTAAGCCCTGCTGATAGCATCGATGTGGGAGTCCCCAGTAACATTTAGTGCTGCTGTTTTGGAGGGCTGACACCAACTGGATTTTCTTCCATGTACCTGCACACCGTAAGGGGCACTCCTGGCTCTCAGTGCTCTGCATCACCTCTGCTACAGCCCTTGCATGCTGGTCACCAAGGTCCCTATTTGTGGGACAAATGAGTTCGTGATTCACCAATTTATGCACATCAGACAGAATTTGGAAAGCAGTTTTCATTTGGGATAGCTCTGAAACACACCCATTGGTGCTTTTCTGTAGAAGCCTCTGCTAAAATCTTCTGACTGGAGGAGCAGATTCAGCAGGAGAGCACAATGGTGACTGGCCTGATAGTGATACACATTTCCTAAGCACTGGGAAGCCACAGCAGAGCTGCTGCTGGGTGTCAGCCTGGCTGGGGCTGCGAGCCAGGATGGGTCAGGGTGCTGAGCTGCTGAGCATCTCTCTGCTTTGTGTGTGGTGGCCTTTGAGCTTGTGGGGTCTCATTCCACTGCAACAGGCTGACTTCTGCTGTCAGAACCCAAATGCACCCGTGGGCTTCCCCGGGCTTGCCCAGGCCCCTGCTTGCTGCAGGATATGAACGAGCCCTTCAAAGAAGATGCAGCCGAGTGAACTCAGGGAGAAGGAAATTCATAGTCATGCAACTCTGTACCTTGCATTCCCAGAGTGCTGTGAGTGCCAGGAGGATATTCTAGGGGCAGTCTGGGTGTAATTGGATGGTGGTTCAGGCAGGAGACAGCACGTCACAAGTAACTTGTACTTGGAGTGTCCCCATCCCTGCAGTGGTGTCTGCAGGATTGGTGAGTGCGAAGAGCACAAGCTGATCACAAAGCACCAGCCTGGAAAAAATCCCCATCTGAAGGCTGAGACAATTCATCTCATTCCTTCCTAGGGGACCTTGGCTCAGTTTCCAAAGTGACATCTTTATCTTTCATGCCCATGTTTTCCTGATCCTCTCCTTCTGCCAAGACCTGGGATTTGTATGAGTAAATCAGCTTGTCCAAATGCCTCATTTGCATGTGCAAACACAACCAGCGGCACCCAGAGCTTGCTTTTCCTCATGCAAAATCGCAGCAGCATCTCTTGTAAATGCAGCCTGAGATAAGGTGTCTGAAAGCCCCAAAGAAAGCTGAAAATGAGCAACAGGAGCACCACTAATTGGTCTCACCTCTCCACAGGTAATTGGGAGCTCTCTCCTCTTCATTCACGACAAGCAGGAACAAGCCAAAGTCTGGATGATTGACTTTGGGAAAACCACCCCACTGCCAGAGGGACAAGTTCTCCAGCACAACGTGCCCTGGGTGGAAGGGAACAGAGAGGATGGCTACCTCTGGGGGCTGGACAACCTCATTCAGATCCTGACAGAGTTGTCCCAGAGTGAAGACTTGCATTAAAGCCGCGCATCCGACTCTGCCACTACCCCCAACCTGCCCCCAACTGACTCTTCTGAACTGCACTACAAGACACTTTCCAGCCCTCGCCCTCCCCATTGGAAAGCTATACTCTCCCTATTTAATGTGTTTTTGTTGTGGTTTTTTTAGGTTGTCTTGGTTGTTTTTTCCCCCCCTCTCCTTGTAAATAGCGAGCGAACCTGCCAGAACAAAAGCTGAACTTGAAACCTTGGCTTTGCAGAGTCAGTGGGAGCAGACAGCCGGGAGCAGCCCTTGGCCAGGAGGGGTTGCTTAGGCAAGTGCATGCTTTGGCTATCGTGCTTTTGTCTCTTGCTCAGCCTGATGTTAAGAGGGCTAGTGGAGGAAGGAGCTTCTTCCTGCACTGGGATTGTCCTGAACACGCTCAGTGGCCATGCCCAGGACCCTCTGGCAGACAGAGAGTGTGAATGAGGTGTAGAGATGGTGAAGGACACTGTAGTGGAAGCCCTTTGGTTGTTTTTGCCAGCACCTTTCAGTCTAGGAAGCTGGCTGTGCCAAGTCCTTCAGAGAGGCTAGAAGGTCAGATTTGGGTTTTAATTTGTGTTCAAGACATCCCCTAGAGGTTGCTCAGTTATTTTTGAGTCACACTGGAGGGCGAGGGTTTCCTTGCTGCTGCAGAGCCACATAGTCAGGCACAGGTATTTGCCGTGGCCAGGTGCTTCCCACCCATGTCCCCATGCTGGGTGCCCTGGTGAGCAAAACTTTGGGCTTCTGTCTAGAGCCCCGGCTCCCCTGCTAGGAACTGCTTCCAACCTACCTTAGCTAGGGTCTCCAATCCTCCCTAGCTGGGAAAAATAGCTTATAAAGGACTACTATGAGACCTAAAGTAGCCATCCAGGTTGATCAGTCTTTTTTGTCAGCAGCTGAGCACGTGTGTAGTGCCACCAACGCCCACACCTAGCCCAGGGCAGCCCTCCTGCTTGGAGCATCTCCATAATTTCCATCTGCATCAGGTGAAGGGTTGCAGCACCAAGGCAGCTCCCGTGTTAGACACCTCTGGCAAAGCAGAGTTGGGGTCAGGCATCCCTGTGCCTTCCCCTTTTTCTGCAGAGCTGGCTGCCTGTGGCTGCACTGCTCCCCAGCCTGCTGGAGCCGTGTGATGGCCCCTGCGCTCCCGCTCCTGCCAAAACACCCAGTTCCCTCTTTAGGGTGGAGGCTGGTTTTTAACTTCCTGGAACATTTGAAGCAAGCGGCGGCAGGGCTGGTGCTCTAAAGGTCACCCGTGGAGAGGCCGGCGGGGAGGGGAGGCTGCAGGATCCCCCACGTCGAGGACGGAAAGTGCAGGAGGTGGTGCAGGAGCTTGGCAGCCAGGAATCCCTCCATCCATCCCCAAACCTGCTGTCCCATGTTGCTCCCCAGGAGCAGGGCTCCAGAGCCCCTCTACCATAGTTTGGTGGGTCCAGCACCCTTGATGGGGGCACTTCCCTTGCAGCAATAAGGAGGAGGAGTTGGCCACCAAGCCATCTGCAGCCAAGTCTCTTTCCCAAGGACTGAAGTTTCCTAAGGTTTTTCTCAGTTCATATCTCACCAGACAGGTGTCTTTTGCTCATCGGATGCCATTGTAAATGGTTGCACTGTTTTAGCTCCTTGCCAGGCTTTCTAGAATAGCCCATGTGTAAGTGCCTTATAGACTTGGCTCTGTTCCATTAGTGTCATGGAAAAGGTTGGGGTTTTTTTTAAGTTATATTTATTTTCATCCCATTTTAATTGCACAAAACACTAAAATTTAATGCATGGAATCCTTTTTTTTTTTGGCTTGTGTTTTTAGTTTTTAAGCCATGCCTTTTCCAGCTTTGGAGAAAGGGTGTGACCAGATACGCGTAGCTATGTACCACTTACCGCTGTACTGTAGCTTCGAGCTGCTCTTATATATGTACATTATTTTTTAAGCCTGTTTATAGACCAGATTCCTCGCTCCGTGGCTTCGGAAGAAGCAGATTGTTGCTCTCAGATGTCTTATGCCTTCCTGGAGGCTGGAATGGTTGCTGTGAGGGATTTTCCCTGCTCCCACCACACCTCTCGGTCATTGGGTAATACAGAAAAAAAATCCAAACCAGTCTGGAACACCAACGCACAGTGCCTGTAAAAAAGTCCTGTAAAATTGCAAATAAAGGCATATGGGAAGCATTACTGTGCAGTCGGTGTCTGCCCCGTGCAGCTTGTGGCAGCCTTGGAACAGCCTTTCATGTCCGTGATCGCGGGGGAATCAGGCTCCAGCAGTGCTCACATAAAAGCAAGAGCAGGGAAGGACCCTGCTCTGGGAACAGAGCCTGACAAACAGGAACTGGCTCTGCAGGGAGCAGGGCAGGGGGAGAGCAGAGTTGGGGCTGTGGGGGGCCCAGGCTCGGTGGGAGCTGCCCCCCAGAGAGGCCTGAATTTCTCCATTCCACTTCTGCAGGGAAGGCCACTGAAGGCAGCTCCACGCCAGGAATTTTTTTTGAACGTTTTTGGCTCCCACTGAGTGGTTTCTGAGTGCCACCCTGTGATTTCTGTACTGGGGAATACCAAAACACCCAGGAGAATCAGAGCTGCTTGCCACATCCAACAACTCTCTCTGCTCCTCTCCCTCTCAGCTGCACTGTGGGCAGGGCCAGAGGGAGCGCTTTGGACCAAAGGCCACAAAAAAAACCCGGATTGTTTCTACAGTGAAGGAGGAATTAGATTGTAGAGCCTGAAGGCAGCTCCATTCCCTCCTGGCTGGTTGTGCAAGCACAGGACAGCAGGAGCTGTCCTGGCACAGACATGGCTGAGAGGGGCAGGAGGGCTGCCCCATAGGAAAGCCAGATTTAGTGCTCACACCAGCAGGAGCCACCCGGCCTGGGGACCAGTCCTGGTTCACCACAGGTCCTCTAAAACAAACTGCAGGAGAAACCCTGCAGTGTGGAATTTGAAGACTGGAAAGCTCTTGGTCAGAGGCAGAGCTGGCAGGACTCTGGATGTGAGGGTGCTGCCTGTGCACCAGTGGTCTCTCCTGGGCCATAGAAAAGCAAACACATTTCCTCTGGTTGCTGAGCTCACTCCAGCAGAGCTGACAGCCCTTGTTTTACCTATAGGTCCAGTTTTTGGGGAACCACTGAGAGTCTCTCTGGTATGTGACTCCTATTCCTACCTTCAGAGGAAAACAAAAGCCTCCAAAACTTATCCAGCTGCACCCTGAAATGCAAAAACCTCTTTTGAGAGTTAAGAAAACACCATAACATTGTGGTGGAGAGTGTGCAGAAAAATTCTCAACGCCAGAGGTTAATGTCCAGAAAGGAGAGGAGTCCTATGAAAATGCAGGAGTTGGCTGTGGTGGTTTATAGGGGTCAAACAGAGTGCGCATGTTTGTCCACAACACAAGCTGGTGGAGTTTTAGGGGTCTCTGGGAACCCCCTCAGGAGGGGTTTTACCCCTGCCATGGACGATGCAGAGCAGCCCCCAGCCTGAAGCTTGGAAGTTGGCAAGAGCCCCAGGGCCCAATGTCCTCCTGCCCGGTGTGGCCAGGGGGAAGCAGGAGTGAGGTCGTTGCCGGAGTGGGAAAGCTCCTGCCTGTGTGCTGCCGTAGGGGTTGCATGGCCGGGGCAGCGTGGGGACACCACGGCAGCGGTGGCAGGATGGCCAAGCAGCAGCATCTGAGTGCGGAGGGGTGTTTACCAACCTGGGGATGCCTTTCCCCTCCGCCACTTTGTCGTGGGGGTGTGCCTGACACCTCCAGAGTCCTGCTGGGGTGGAGATGTTTTGGGGGGGATGCTGCCGGGGCATCCTCCAGGCTACGGTGAGGGGCTGTGCACCCCTTTCCGCCGTACCTTAAATACCGAGACCCGAGCCCGGGCAAGGCTCCCGGCGGTTCCCTCGAGGGCCAGGAGATGGCGATGTGCCCCCGGCGGCGCTGCGGCACTGGGAGCGCTTCCCGGCGGGAACGGCTCCGCGCCCCAGGGATGCTCCCGCGGCCCTGCTGCTCCCCGAGCGCCGCTGCTTTGAGGCTCCCTCCTCCACCGCCGGCACTTTTGGGACTTGGCTTTCCCAGTACGAGCTGCGGGGGTCGTTAAAATTAATAAACTCCCTTTTTCTAGCAGCGGCTCTGTTCCAGAGCCAGCCTGAGCAGGGCAGGGAGTGAAGGAAGGATTCATACTGCCCACATCTCCTTTCTGGGTGTAGACTCTGGGTGCTTCTGGGGGTGAGAGGCCGGGGCAAC
Organism: Orthonyx spaldingii; assembly: GCA_013397795.1. Taxonomy (NCBI): domain Eukaryota; kingdom Metazoa; phylum Chordata; class Aves; order Passeriformes; family Orthonychidae; genus Orthonyx; species Orthonyx spaldingii. The sequence goes on along the minus strand of VZTJ01003254.1, from coordinate 1,650,862 downwards.
ACGTCCCTCCTCCCTGTGCCATTCCGGGATTGGAGCTCACCGGCAGCTCCAGCCCCTGTCCCCTGGGGGACAGCTTTCCCACTCACACTCTCATTTGAGTCTGAGTCTTGTTCACTTCCTTGGCCTTGAAAAAAATACAGATTTGTTCTTTGTTATTGTGAAGTGTGAAAAATAAAAATTTAGAAACCCCTGGGAAATGGGAGAAGTGGGCAGGGCCCTGCTGTAGTGTCAGCTGGTTTGGTTCATCTTTTCCCACGTAGTTTGAAGTCCATGGAAGTGGTCACACTCTGCTCTCGCAGTTCCAAGGGTCCCAGGGATAATCTGCCATGCCCAGGGCCACACTTCACCCCCCCCACAGTGGGGCTGTGGACACAGCTCTGCCATGTCCTGCACCTCCAGTGCCTGAGCCACCATGAGTGGTGCCTCCAGCAAGGAAGGCTTCATGTGGGGATTTACTGCTCTGGAGCGTGCCCCAGGGGCTGCTGTTGCTTTTATACTGTCTGGTGTTCTCTTCCCACCACTACCACTCTTCCCACCCTTAGGGGACCTGTCTTGGTAGTTCCTGCTGCTCTCCAGGATGAAGCTGTGCTTCCCCCCCAGAGCAGCCAGAGAGCACAGGAGAGCTGCTGCTACTGCCACTTAGAAGAGAAAGCCCCTGGAGGAGATTCTCATCCCACCTGGGACAGCTCTGGAGGAAACTGGAAAAATTTTGGGCCCCAGCAGCTCATGCCACTGCCGGCACTGCTCCACTGCCTACTTGGGGCTGGTGCTTTCTGTTTGTTGGGACTTTGTGCCTCCTACCATTTATTTGGTGTGTATTAACAAATGTCAGACCTGCAAGACCTGGGGCCAGATCCCCCCTCTCCACATTGCCTGGTGCCAGGGTGTTCAAACACACTTTCCCTAGTGTAGAAATCTAAGACTTGAAACCACTGGAACAAAGGAGCACAAAGAGAAATAGAGGCACAAAATTATTTACTCAAACACCTGACCAGAGGCAGGAAACAAAATCAAATGCTTTAATTTCCACTGACTGACCTCTGTGTCAGAAGGGGCTTTTTTGCAAGACAGTTTATGTGCTGCTTTCCATGGCAGGAACCCCAGGACTTCTGCAGGGACATACACACACACAGACATCTGCTTCTCTTGCAGCAGTGGGGTTTGGCTTAGAGAAGGGAATGTGAGAAGAAAAAGCAGCAGGAGTCTGTAGTAGCAAGATAGAGATGCTACGGATATGTTTCCCCATTTGTAAAGGATCTGTGGCTAAAAAACACTTCCCACTGGCAGCGTGGTATCTTTTTCTAGTGCTAAATTCATGCTTCATTTCTTTTTGTGCCTCCAGAACAGCAAGGGGAGATGGCAGAACCCGTGGGTGGGCACTGTGGGGTGCCACGTGCTTCCTCCCACCATTCCTCAGCCACAAGCAGGCGCTTCCAACGTGCCCTGGTGTGACTGCCATGTTTTGCACGTGCCCAGCTGCTTTTCCCTGGGACATGGCTTTGCAGGAAGGCTCACAGACCCTGTGGGTTACAGGGGGATCATTAAGGATCAGAAAGGATGTCTCTTGAGTGCTTGTGTGCCAGCATGGTCCAGCCCACAGCGCTGCTGCCCAGGGATCATCCCCAGGGCAGGTTGGTGCCATCCTATCCTTTGTACCCTTTGTATCCTTTGGCCACTGGTGGGACAGGCAGTGTCAGTGGCTGTTTTGGTGGGACTGGCAGTGAGAGTGACTGTCTTGGTGGGCAGAATCTCCAGCAGGGCAGGTTGCAGCATTCTGAACCTGCCAGGTGCTCACACAACGTCTCTGCAGGGGCAGTGGCTCCTAATCCCTGGGCTGCCCAGACTGCTCAACAACATGTGGGCCTCTGAATAAACAGAATTTAAGCCTGGAGTCTGGCATTCATCTGGCTGGCCTGGAACCAAGACCCATCCCTTAAAACCCCACAATCTCCCTTCACATCACCAGCAGCATGATGCTTAATGTGCCCTAGACATAAGCATACACTCCTGCCAGTCCTGCAGCTCACATCCTCTTCCACAGGACTGCAGTTTTCCTGTGGAAACAAGCTCTGAAGTAGCCTGTAATTCTAATATTACCTTGTAGAATCAGGTACTACCTTCTCATAGCTGTGTGTGCATCTGAATGTGTATCTGAACTGCATAACTCTGAGATTTCAAGATAGTACATGCATACCTTGCAATAACCCTCCTTTGCACAGACTTTTTTTTTTTTTTAATAGTTGCTCAGGCTAATTTGAACAGAATCCAGTTGAAATTACGCTTTTCTAAATGTGTATCTCTAAATGATCCAATATCCAGGTGGTGTATTTCCATGTCTCTGCACAGCCAGCAGTGAGAACTGCTGGTGGGCAGGACCTGGCTCCCTGTTGGAGGGAGCTGCAAGACAGGACTGATCTCAGCCCTCCTGCACAAGATGCTTTTGCCCCACCAGTGTAGCAGCAGCCAAGAGCCCAAACTCTCCCAGGTGGCCTGATGCAAAGCACACTTGGTTACACTGATTGCTCTGGTTCATGCAGGAAGTCACAGCTGCTCCCCATCACCCTGGGAGTGGTGTTGGTGCTGTGGCTGCAGCCCTCTGGAGCTCCCAGCAAGAGCTGCTGCAGGGCTGGATGTATCCCAGACGTGTATGGCAGCCTGGAGGAGGTAAGTTGGTCTGGGGAGGCTGCAAGTGGAGAGGGAGGGAATTGTCCCTGCTGTGTGGTGGTTGCTGGAAAGGGAGTTTCCTTGGGCCCACCATTGCTGTGCTGCACTGAGCAGATGCACAGAGGAACAACAGCAAGGACTGTGCTGTAAGGGTGCCTGGGCTGGCCCTGCTCTTGTGTTGGAGGTGAGCCAGTTTGCCCCTGAAGTCAGGGTGAAGTGTGTGTGGTGGCTGTGGGCCTCCCCTTGGGCCATGGTGTGGAGGAGGTGGGTGGCTGGGCAGGAATGTGGTGTGTGGCTGGGAGCAGGGCAGCCATGGGCTGGGGCTGGGGCTGTGCCTCCTCTGGCTGGATAGGGGGCAGGAACAGCTCTGGTATGGCTTCTGCCCACCCACAGGGTGCTGGAGAAGGGCAGAGCAGGGCTGTGTTGGGCATTTCCAGTTCCTCAGGAGCTTGAGATTTGTCTCCTGGCAAGCATATTGTGGGGAAAGTGCTCTGGGGACCCACTGGTCACCCCACTCCCTGGGTTTCTGGGTGATGATGCTGTCTGGCTTCAGAACGGGGGCTTGGGTCTGTGCTGCAGCACAGCTGGTGCTGCTGCCCATTTGAGGAGCCAGCAGAAGCTGCAGGCTATGCTCATCACAGCCTTGCTTCTGTGCCTCTTCTAACTCCTTGAAAATGTTCTGGGTTTCTGCTTCCTGATGCTCTCTGAAACACCTGGAGATGCTTGTTCCTTCAGGTGAGGGAGAGACCTGTTCTCGTGGTAGGGGATGAGGACGAGGCATTGGTGTTTTCCCCATGTCTTATCTGTCTTCACCAAGCTCCAGTTTGTGACTTTCCTTTCGTGTGGTTTATTGCTAATTTTCCTCCTCCCCTTCTGAAATGGTTCCATTAGCAGGGCACTAAAGAAATCTCTTTGAGATAATTATCCCAGATCTCTCTAGTGGGTTTGCCACATGACAGTGTGTCTGCATGGGTGTATTAATAGTATCATACTACAATATATCAGTTTTCATCCCAAAGTGCTTCATGTGCTGAGGGGTGAAGTCTGACTAGAAACATATGGAAGTGGAGATTCTGCCTCACCTACCAGACCCCTCAAAGCCGTGGGGTATGAGAAGACCCTTCTTGCTGGTCTTGCACCAAATCTGAGTTTGGTCCCCCAATCCAGTTGGAATCTCCCATGTGTTTCCCTGCCCATGGTGGCTTTGGGGAGGGAGCAGAGCAGTGGCATTTTGTGGCACTGTGCATTGCAGGAGGAGCAAGGAGCATGGAGTGTGGTTGGTTGAAATGTGCAGGTGTTTTGACAGGCTGCTGGCCCTTGCAGCAGAGCTGCCTTTCTTGGAAAGGCTCTGCCACCTGCTCAGCTCTGCTCTGCTCTGCTCAGGTATCTGTGGCCAAGCTCCTGACAGCACGTGGGCTGTTCCCTCACAGGGAGCAGGGATAATGTGCCTGGAGTCACATTGAAGTGTTAGAATTGCAAACAAGACCTAGTTGAGAAGGGTTGCTGGTAGGCATGTGCACAAGGGAATACAGGGTGGCTTTGCCCCCTCCCTTGTCTCCATTCCAGGGGCGCAGGTGAGGCTCCTCACCAGCCTTCTGCTCCTCTGGAAGGTTCTAGTGGTGAATTCCTTAAGGAAGCCATGCCCTGGCTCCTGCCTCCTCTCCTCAGGGATGTGGGTGTGGCCTGGTATCTGCTGGATGCTCTCCATCACCTCACTGGTGGGAGGAGGAGAACCAGAACCCATTTGGAATCAAGGATGGTGGGGTTTCTCCAGGTGACATAAAGAGACTCTGCATTTCGTTCCAGCTGTCCAGCAATAGAATATATTTAACTTTAAAAAAAAATATCCACAGTATCAAAACACAAGAAGTCACAATCCAATACTTGGTGATATAAATAGGCATACAAATGGTCCTCTGCAACACCTCAGTTTGGGCTCCAGTATGAAAATGAAAGGTGGGCTCACCAGCAAGGTGCAAATGGCACAGGTGGGCTGGCTTCTGCTCCCTCCTTCCTAGGGTGGAAAAATCTGATGTACCCATACATGGCCAAAATCAAGGAGAACACGGACTTGAGCCAGCAATCCCCCTCCCAGCCTCGGGAAACATCGCCTGTGCGGGTGTGGTGGGTGAAGGAGGGGTGTGGGTCAGGGTGGGATTGCTTGCTGGGTGTGTGGGGGAGCACTGCCATCACCTCCAGGCAGTGCTGGTAGAGGTGAGCCCCTGTTTTGATCCCAAGCCAAAATATGCCATTCCCTTTCACCTGCCTGTTGAAAGCATTCTTAGAGCTGGAAGATGGATTGAGCTACTCAGGCCTTGCCATTCTTAGAGCCTGAACGAAGACTTCCCTTCCCACTGCACCATTCCAGTAGTGGGAACAGGGCATTTTTGCTTCTCTCTGGCCAGTTGGGTGGGTGCAAGAGAAGCAGGACTTGATTTTTAGCCTGTCTTCAGTTATTTATACAGTTGGCACGAAGAAGGATGGCTTGTGGGTGGCCTGAGCTCTGGTGGGATTCACTGTAATTAACCCTGGTTCAGTTGGTGCCACTGTGACTTGGGGTTTTGAAGCATGCTGCTCCCACAGGGGAATGGGAATGCTGAGTGCCAGTTTGGGAAATAAATTGCAGCACTGCTTCAAAGTGCGTCGTGTTTGTGAGCATGAAGCAAAGTCAGCTGGAAAATACAGGGCTGTGTTGCCACACCGTGGTTGGCAAGCATATGGGAGAAAACATTGCTTTTAAGTGGGAGGAATATCAGATCTAGCCAGGCTTATAGGTCTCCTTGTACCTGGACTTTAGATGTCAAGGAACTCTTGGTGGTGTCTTCCAGTGGATGCATTTTGGGCTAGGTGGCAAGAAAATGCACCCTGGCTGGAGTGTATGCGTATGTGTGAACTGCAGGGTCAGCCCAGAACAAGCAGGAGGCAAGGCTAGGGTGCAGTAAAACCCTGGAGAATACTGGGACTGTGAGCTTCAGCTTCCTGTCCAGCTCAGCACAATACTCACAGCAAGACTTAAGGGGCAATTTCCAGCAGAACTGGAAGGTCTCTAATAAAATGTGTGACAGTCAATGCACGTGGGGAGGAACATGCAGCTTTGTGTCTTGGGATGTGGCACAGATGGAGTCACCTCTCACATCTAAAAATCCTGACCCCATGGCTGCATGTGCCGGAGCTGCTTCTGGACCACTGAGAGCGATGCCAAGCCCCTGCAGCAAATATGGCCAACCAGGCAAAAGGCTGGGAGGGTGGGGGTCACCTGCCCAAGCACCTTCTCCATGGTAGTATGGATTTGGCAACACCAATGAACTTGGAAAAAAAAATGTTACCGTGCCCCGCATTGCAAGGGTTGGGCTGACCTAGAATGAAGCTGGTTTTTGATTGGCTACACATCTGGGTTGGTTCCTACCTGAAATTGCTTTGCAGTGAGTAGTAAATCAGTTGTTCAGCCTGGCTGGCTTCAAGTACCAAGAAAAGATTTCATTAAAGCCCTTTCTTGGTTTTTTTTGGTTTTTTTTTTTTGAGAAATCTGCTTTTCACAATCAGAAAGGAGCAGCAGAAAATTCTGCGTCGCTGGCAGATGGGGGTGAAGCAACTGCGTTTATTCTTCATTACCCACTATCGCTCTTTAGCTGTAAAACTCGCATGTCAAACATCTACATTTATAAAGCAGGTGGTGGTGCTGGGATAGCTGGGTGCCATGCACTTTGGACCAGATGCAGGGCTCAGGGCTGTGACCTCAGGCTGTGCTGGCGAGGAGGCAGGGCTGGTTGGCAGCGGCGGTCACGGCACAGCTCCCGCCGGAGGCAGGGGAGTTACCCAGCCCCGGCGCGGGTGGAGGTGTTGTCCCCTCTGCAGTGCTTCGGAAAGAGGTGTGAAAGCGCTGCGTGGTTCATTTTACCCTAAAGAGAAAGAAAGTAATTGTTGATGGGGGAAAGCTCCAAATTGTCACTCATACCTGGTGTGGTTCTTATCAGTGCCTGGATTGAAGGCACCACACACACACCCCTCCAGCTACTGCCAGCTGCCCACAAAGCTCTGGCCTCTTATGAGAAGAGGAAAAACAAGTCACAGAGGAAGGTGTGATACTAAAGATGGGATGAGCAGAATCCCCTGGTGACCACCGCCCTGCCCTGGGCTCAGTCTCTGAGCTCCCCACAGCTCCCCACTACTTGCCATGGGGAGACCTGAAGCCAAGGTGGGGGGTTCACCATTGCCTGAGAGAAAGCTGCTGCTCACACCTGGGCTGGGGGGAGCTTGGCAGTGCTAGTTTTTATCAGGGCTATTGGAAAAAGAAGAGGGATTTATCATTGTTATTACTACCACAGGACAGCCTTGGGGAAAAGGCAATTTGATGCTTGCTGCCTGGTAGCAAGGCCAATCCTGTAAAGTGACTCCTGTCCTAAAGCAGAGAGCGAGCAACTGTCTGCTTCTAATTAAAATCAAGTAAGCAAATCACCACAACAGGCAGAAATAAGGCTTTTGGTCTTGGGTGTCATTTGACAGATTTCAGAGCCTCTGAAGTGGTGCATTAAGTGTTTTCTTGGCTTCACCAATTTGATAAAAAGGTTGAAGATAAGAAAAAATTTGACAGAGCAAAACCTGAAAGTAAATTATAAATCCCACACCTCATCTGTGCAGTGCTGCACTGCAGTACCAGACTCCCTCATGCAATAAATGCAGACAGCACCCAGACTTAACCAAAGTGAAGCTCTCAGAGACCTGCAGCCATGCCAGGGAGGGCAGCATTTCCATTCAATCCTTTCCCAACCAATCCAATTCTCCCATCCTCAGTAGAGCACAGAGACAGACGGCACCAAATGTGGCCCAGAAGGTCAGCAAACCCCTGGTGATGCTGATAAGGAGCTAATTCTGCCCCTTGTTGTGCTCAGGGGACCTTTTGTGCTGGTGCTGGGTCTCTGGGATGGGACATCTCCTGCTGATCTGACATCTGATGCCACAGGAGATGTGTCTTTTGGCAGTTTAAGCCCAGTGAAAATGTCAGCTTGTTTAAATCTCCCCAAACTGAGGCTTCTTGTGCTGCCTGTCCACTACACATTTAAATCCACCTTCTAAAAGTGAACCCAGCTTCACAGGCACCAGAAGAAGTTGTTCTTAAGCCACGCTTTCTGCTCCTGTTTTAGAGCTTCTGCACCCAAACGTTTTGCCTGGTTCCTTTTATCCATGACTTTTTATCCTTTTTTCCATGTCTGCAGGGGCTCCTGCACACCCATCCTGACACCATAGCACAACTAACTCGATGCTTAGGCAGTGTTTGGTGTTTGCACTTGGCCCAGCCATTCTGTTTTGGCAAAGGTGAGGTGTAACCATTGCTCTTTGTCATTGCACTCACTGCAGCTGAACAGGCAAGTGGTTTGGGTGGCTTCAGGGCTGGTTACAGATTTCAAGAAAAGAGTTCTCACTGATGACAGCAGCAGCTTGTGAAGGTGTTTTCTTGTGCTACAGATTCCCCGTTTGCTACTGGCTAGGATCCTATTTACCCCTTATTCTCCCAGCTGGGAAACAGGAGCAGAGATGATTTGTCTCACAGTAAATGCTGAAGTTTAGTTCTCGAACACCTGTACAGTCCAGCAAGCCACAGAGCTGCAGATGCCATGGCACAGGTCGCTTCCCAAACCAGTCCCTTTGGTAGAAATGGACAAAGACACTTGAAATTGTTGAATGTTGTGAGCAGAAATCCTTTTGGCCATCGCTGTGGCAGTGGTAAGCTTGAGAAGCTTGGCTTTAACACAAATCCCAGATGGCTCTTGGGTTTTCCACCACTGACCCACATGATTGATTTTCTCCAGCTTTGCTGTCCTCCAAGCCTCTCCCTGGCAAAGGAGGGTAACCGTGGTTCACTGCAGCCTGGCATTGTGGCAGGATAACTGTGCTGCTTTTCCTCCTGAGCATTTCCAGCCCTGGGAAGTGCTCAAGAAGCACCAACTGGTACTTGTCTTCCAAGGAAACCTTTGCTTCTCTGCTGCCTGCATTGTGTGGCTTGTGTCACTCTAAAAATTGATGTTTTTTCATCTCTTTTCCTTTAAAATGAGAAATGCAAAGCTTCCCTCTCTGCACCATGTCATGATCTTTGCTTGCTATGCAGCAGCTCAAAAAGCTGAGCTCAGCATCTCTGTTTGGATACAGGGTAGTAACTAAATACCTGTTTCTCTCTGTCCAGTGTGGCAGTACGAGCAACAGTTTAGGGTGTGAGGCAAGGGGAATTCAGCCTGAGTTATTCCTGTGGTTGTGCCATGGGTTTGCTTTGGAGACTTGTAATTTTTCCTTACTGTATACTGCTGTTTCTCAGCTGTACAAATGCACTGCCCTAGCTGAGGTCTGGGTTGGTAAAATATACAATTAATTGTTTGTGTTACAAATTTGCATCCTTATATATATTTCTTTCTTTATTTTTTTTTCCAATTATGACTGCCGAGATCAGAGGAAATTCTTGAGCCAGCATCTTCATAATGAAGACTGGTGCTCCCAAGGCTCCTAACTTTCTGCCCCTTGGCAGGAGCAAAGGGCTGGGAGTGGGTCTCAGCTCTGCCATGCTTGGGTGGCTCCCAGTTTGGCAGTGGGTTTGTGTGGAGCTCCTCTGGCTGGAAGGACCCTCTCCATGTGTGAACAGCAGCCTGGCTTTGCCCTCTTTCAGGAGGGCTCCTCCTGCCGTCTTTTTGGAGTGGAAGAGCATCCAGGTGCTGACACCAAGCCAAGCTCCTCTCGCCCTGCTGGCATCAGAGGGGTCATTCCACCTGGATGGCCACTGCAACTCTGTACATCATGTTCAAACCATGAAATCACAGCCCTACCCCCTTTGGCCACAGACCTTCCAACCACAACAGCTCCTGAGCACCTGGCTAGCATGAGGCTGTGGTACTGGAGCTTTGGACACTTACCCAAGGAAGCGGAGCTGGAACGCTGCTTCAGCCAGGAGCACTCGGCGCGCTCGAAGGGGGATCCCCTTCCAGAGCATGGAGACACTGCCAGCAAGTCCCTTTCAGGGGGAGGAAATGTCTCGTTCTTTGGCTCCCCAGTATTGTTTTATACAAGAGGCTTTTAGCAGCACAAGGTTGTACTCGCTGCCCTAGAGGTGAGGTGCTGCAGGACACAGGTCTTGTGCTAGGAAAAGTGTCCCCTGGGCTGGTGGGAGCTCTGGTCTTTGCATGGTGGCAGCGGATGGAAGCAGGGGATGGCCCCAGTCACTTCAGCGGTACAATACAATTTACAGCAAGCACGTTTCTCAAGACATCTGTGGGGACAGAGCTTCAGTGAACATCATATATACACAGACAGCAGAGGGGGCTGGGTTGGACCCTCCACTACTGTAAAGCAGTCAAGGACGGAACCTCGGGGTGGCAAAAAAGTACCACTGATTTGCTTTTACATCCTGTACACATATCTAGCAATAGCTCCTTGGCATTTGATGTTCACAGCCAGTGTCCTTTAACAGCGAGCATAAAAAGGAGGCAGAATGTCTTCAGCAACTTCCCCGCAGGAGGAGAGAGAAAGCAGCATCTCCCACTCCCTTGGTTCAGCTGCCTGCCCAGGTGCCACCTCTGCCAAGGGTGTTTCCTTGTCCTGGCACCCTCGTCCTCCTCGTCAGCTGCCCACCGCCTGCTGGCCGGGACCAGTCCTAAGCCAAGCCGTGCTTGCCTCATCTCCGCTGCTCAGGGGCATCAGTGCAAGTCTGCGCCGGCTGCTCTGCATCTCCGCTCCGCTGGACAGGCAGGTGAGGAGGGGCGAACACAAGACAAAACAAAAGGGAGAAGAAGAGAGACAAAGGGTAATCAAAAGGTCCGTGGCCCACGGGTGCCAAGGGAAATCTCTCGCCGTGTTTCTCTGACCATACTTGTCCCAGCCACTACAGCTGCTGAGGGATCCCCTGTTCCTTGTAGCCTGTGAGGAGGGAGGGGAAGGGAACATGATTAGAGTTCCAATTCCAATTGGTACCAATTCCAGCCCAGTAACCTAAAACTTCCATGGAGTGTGTTTTTCTGCAGTGTAGGGGAAATGGATGCCCTTGTATCCTGCTCCAGAGACACGGCTGTTCCCAAGCGCTGACAAGGCAGGTCGTGCATCCGACACACATCTCTCCTTGTGATCTACTGGTGTTGGAACCTCGTCCTCCCAGAGGACTGCCAGGTAGGAGCAGGTTGGTTTTCTCAATCCATCTTTTTGTTCCCATGCTGGCTTTTGCTCACAGTGCTCCCCAGCAGCAACAAATTTACACTGCAGTTTGCACAGGTGAACAAACACCTCTTGGAGGAGAAGGGCGATGCCTTTAATCACAGGCAGACATGTCAGACACAGACCTTGGGATGCCTCTATGGATAGTCTCACTGCCTGGTTCTGCAGTTGCTTTGCTCCAGCCCAGCAGAATTACAGGTGCTTTTGTTAGGGCACAGCAGCCATCTGGTGGGCCTGAAGGAAACTGAACTTTTCAGCAGCAAAACCAGGGAAACGGCCTGGATCCCTGTTCCTTCACACCCTTTCCTCTTCCTGTGGCAATGAGGTTTGATGTACCTCCTAAGGCAGCAAAGCCCTTGGGGTCCCCACTGTGTTGCAGGCACACAGATGTTGCAAAGGCTCAGGGAGCCTGTCCTGCAGCTTGTCACAGCTCCTTGGGGTCCTGGGCCCCAGATTATTTACTGTTCTGCACACAGTGGCCTGCAAATCCCATAGGGGATAGCTTCATCCCCCGCGGGGCAGGGAAGAGAAATAAGAGAGCATCTGCAGTTCCTGTGCTGATACAGGATAATGAGAAAAATAATGGATTTTTTAACGCTTTCCTAAGCAGTTGCAATGACTGCGCCAGAAGCTTTACCCGCTTTCCTTTCAAGAGAAGCTGGGTTTGCTATTCTGACTGTATCAATGCAAAAGATCTCCTTATTAAAGAGGCAAACTGTCCTTACTTGCACTGCCTGCCATGGTGAAGATCTTTCAACGAAAAAACTTTTTCAAATCTGGAGGGGTTTTTTTTTCTTAGCTTAAATAACATAAGTAGCCTGACATTTTTAAATTTTGAATTTCAAAGAAGCCTGAAATTTCATATCTCAGAAGAATGCTTAACTTTTCAAACACTTTTCCATTTATGCTTTGTAATATTTCTTTCCAACCCTTATGTTAGGCTTTTGTAAGTCTCTTACAAAAACTTAACACAAAATACCAGCAGGTGCCAGAACCCCTATCTTTAAGGGACTTTTTGCTGAACTAAGAACTGACTCCAGCAAATGAACTTTGCTGTACTTTGGAAAAAATCCACACATTCACCCAGGCTTGGCAGTCTGGATCTCCTGCTGTTAAACAAGCACAAGGGACAGATTAATGACACTTAACTGAATTGCTGCCTTTTGTGTGCAGCTGAACAGAAAGACTCTCATCTCTTTCAAACAGCTTTTTCTAGGGGGCAAAATGATGATTTCACATGCATTTATGTTTTAAGTGTGAGTCAGCTCTGAAAGCAAGGTGAGCTGGCTGGAAACCTGTAATTGGGGCTTGTCTATGGCATCAGTTTAATTTGTTTAAGGAGTTAAAAAAAAAAAAACAAACCCAGCCAACCCAGTGGACCAAAAAGGTGGGGCCTGCCTTAACGCTTTAGCTTAAGTAAAAGTAACCTGCTTATACAGCCATGCATTTTATTGAGATATAAGAAAATTAAGATTGAGAAATCCTTTCAGTCTGCTATCAGTGTTGAAGCTGACTGGAAAGCAGTTACAGGGGCTGAGCCTGTCTCTCTCTTTACATGACCAGAGTAAGCCAAAAAATGACCTGTCCTATGCTAAACTTACTTATTACAAAACTTCAGACTTAGCTTAGCTTATATGTGAAAGTAGTTACTGCATTTCTTGCATAAGAATAGCTGTTCTGTATGAAGCAGCTTTATGTTAATGTGCCTGCAATAAAATTGAGGTGCAATTCTGTACAACAGCTCTGGGATCAGGATTGAGTGGGTGTGTGCATAAGGTCACTGATTTAATCAAGTTTACTTGAAATTGCTCTTCTTCTGTAAACCATTGCATGTAAGATTGAGGCAAAAAGAACCCAGTCTGTGCACAGGCTGTCCTTCTGGGACTGAGTTCATGCAGAGGGTGGCTTCAGGATGCTCTTAAGGCTGGAACTGGTTCCTACTCTGCTCCCAGGGTGCCCTTGGGGCATCCCCAGGGGCATTTCAATTCTGTGTGAGGATTTTCAACATCCCTGGGGCTGTGCAGCTACAGGACAGACACAGAGACAGACACACACGTAAAGGCACATGGCTGGACTTGGGCTGGGAGCGGGCAGCACTGGCCAAAGTGAATTCCAGATGTCCTGCCCCAAACGATGCTCGCTGCACTCCACAGGAAACTGCCTCAGGATGTGAGGAGGAGGAGGAGGAGGAAGAACAGAAACAAACTTACCTTGTGAGACTTTGATGGTGAACAAAAGGAGGCAAAGGAACATGAAAGAAAGAGAGAGGGAGAAACGTAACTGTAGACGATATATCTGAAACACATGGAGAACCAGAAGAGAATGAACAAATTGAGGCTGCAGAGTAAACAGAGAACGGCTGCTCTACCATCAGACATTCACACCAGGGCTAAACATTACTTAAAATCCTTGTACTTGAAGTGGATCATTTCATTTGGGACTCTCATTTAAAGATGATGGGGGAATCCTCATCTGCTTTTCCAGCCCCAAGCTGGACAGGCTGGATGGGCTAACACCTCTGAGCAATGTTCCCAGAAACTGTCCTCCGTGACATTGGTGTTTCATGGGTTTGACCGAAGGGGAACCACTGAAGGAAGGCATCAAACAAGACATCACAGTGTACCAAAGGGCTCACGGCATGCCATTCACAGTCCCAGAGCGGGGAACACTACACCTGGAGAGTTTTTGGCAGCTTCCCTGCTGAGTTTGCTTGTGCCCACAGGTAACTCACAACCACAGCATGCCTCAGCCTGTCCGGGTGCTGCAACCCCTGGTGCTATTTAACATTCCTACAATATTTTAAGAACTTGCCCCACCACTGCATTTGGTAGCAAACTGCAAAAAAAGGGTATTTTAACTACTTTCCTGAGGCCTAGTTTGGGGGACAGCTCTTTTTAGGTTTTTTTAACAAGTGTGATACGTCTGAGAAGGCAATTTGTCCTCAGAATTTTCTTCATCTCATGAAGGGTTACCAGTTGTTTTGGGCCTTCTGCTCCCCTTTCCTTCCCAGGACAGCTGTTACCTGCCCTAGCACGGCCCCTGCAGAACAGAGGGGCTCGGTGATACTTTCCAAAGTCCCTCGGAGCCTGAGCATACAGCGACTGTGCAATCCTCTGCTGCTGCTTCTGGCAGGGTCTGAGCAGGGTAATTAGCAAAGGAGTGACAAGGACGGCATGATTACAGGTGAGTTCTCACTACTGGCTGGCAATCAGCTCCGAGAGTCAGCTGAAGTCTCTATCCAATGAACCTGAGAGCGATGGTGCAGGCAAGCACATCATTTGGTCGGACACCAAAAGCTGAGGGAGAGCTTCCTTCAGAAACCAGGCTTGACTTCTTGGCTGCATTCAGTAGAGGCAAAGCAATGCCTGGTCAAACAGTCCCTGACTTGTGTCCCCTGTGCCACGTCAGTGTGACATTTCTGTATTATTTCTCTGGCATTTCTGTCAAGAAATGGCACACAACCTTTTGTAACGGGCTCCGAGCAGGTAGGGACTTCCTGGAAAGGGCATTCCACTGTGTGCATTCTGCGCAGTGGGACTAATGAAGATGTGGGCTGGGGACAAGGTGTGCCTGGAGCAGAGGGAGCTTTGCCTGGAAAGCCTTAGGAGACTTGTTTTCCAGTTGGCCTTGGCCAGCTGATTAGCTCTGGTTTGGCTCAGCTCTGTGCACCGTCCCTGCAGACCTGGCGAGGGGCTGGAGGAGAGCACAGTGCAGCAGCACTGCCCAGCCATTTTTTGGCAAAAGAATGAAGGGCTCCCTTGTAATTCTACCTTTGCCTTCAGGCAGCAGGTACAGCAGAGGACAGTTCCCAAAGCCATATGGCTGCTTAAAGAAGATATCTGTGGTGTCCAACGGGGCCAGCTGGCAGTTCATTTAAATTAGCAGAGAAAATACCCTGTGCTGTGGTGCTGCCAAAAGTAATTAAGTGTGACAGCAAAACTGCATTCAATTTATCTTCCTTCTGGGATGTTATTCTGCAAAAAGGGCACCTTAGAGGAGATGAGGGTTGGACAGGACCTGCCAGGTCAGTCAGTCTCTCGCCGTGTCCCACCTTGTCCCTTATAGACATGGGTCTACCCACTCCTGGAGTCTTTCAAGGACAAAGACAGCAGATCCTGCCATGCCACCTCTGCAGCATTTTGACCTTACTGGATGAAAAATGCCTTCTAATTTCCATACAGATCCTTCCTGGTGTTACTTAAGTCTGTCTTAGGCTGAACTGCTGCCCTCTCACATTTCCTAGCCTGCTGAACAGCATCATCAACGTGCCTACAGTTCTCTGGACTCTCTCCATGTTTTCCACTTGAAGTACAGCCTCCAGAGTTGGCCACAAGCTTCACCAGAGCTTTATGCATGCAGAGAAAGGTGATGGGATCAGTGAAAGCCCTACAAGCTCTGCTCCCACCTGCCTGTGTGGTGTTTGTTCCCTCTGCAGCAATCTTCCCCCTGTGCCGCTTGTGACTCACTGCAGCCACCACATCCTTCCCTGAAAAACAAGTTGTTCCCTAATGTGTATTTATGCAGTCAATTTATCCTTCTGTAGAGTCTTAGGTTTGTCCCTATGGAGCAGCACTTACTGTTTCCAGACCATTTCTTTGATGTGCATGGATCTGGGCACTGCCCTCGCCGTGCCTGCCATCCTCGCAGCCAGCGCTGGTGTGCGGCTGGGGAGCCTCTTCTCCAGTCCATCCTCAAGCCACAAATGAAAATACTGAGCACAGCTGGATTCAGGAGGGATCTTTCAACACACCTCTCTTTATACCTTCCCAGGTCAGGAAAATCCATTTAGAGGACAGTTCTCAAGCGTGTTTTCACTCAGGCCACGTCTCCCTGGCTCGCTGGTAGGAACGCCATGTGAGATGGGGTCAGCATCTGAAGGTTGGGAGAGATGGCTGACTGCTGCCACCTCACATGAAATTAATTCCTCTGCCACCGAAGGGAATCAAGCCAGTCTGACACAGCTCACTCTGGACAAAGCCACGGTGATTTTGTGGGGGTGTTTTTTATTTTCTAAATGCATGCGAGTCACTTACTTGATTACTTCTTCCAGGAATTGAAGTATACCTGATTGGCCTATAATTCTTCTCCTTTTTCCCTCATTAAGGACAGTATGCCATTATCCTCAGAGCAGACTCCCTCTTTCCATGCCTGGGAAATAGCACTAGAAGATGAAAAGCTGCAACAAGCCTCCTGTTCAAAAGGGGTGTGGATGTGGCACTTGGGGACACAGTTCAGTGGTGGACAGGATGGTGAGGGCTTAAGACTTGGACTCAATGATTTTGGAGATTTTTCCTAACCTTAGTGATTTTATGATTCTGTGGTTCTAACTCCCTCCCAACTCTCTACCAGCCAACAGAGAGGCAGACCCTGATCCAGGGAGCGAGGTGCTTATCCCTTAGGGAAAGCCTGAGCAGAGTCCCTGACCCTCAGCTGCTTCCCACCTTCCTCCTCACTGCCAGCCCTCACCAGCTTAGCACCTGCTGTGTCCTGCCTCTAGCCCATCCAAATAGCATGGCACCCTCACAGGGACACATGGGATCGACTATTTCAAGGCAAGGGGACTAGAAATGAGCGGTAGTTTCACACTTTTTAAACTATTTCCCATCTGCATGCAGATTCAAGTTGCAATGGTGTACAATTTCTGTCCAGTGCATCCAATAGTTTGCACGCAAACCAAACCCAAAGCAAACTGTTTCCTGGCAGTGTTCTTAAATGAAGTGTCTTATTTCTTGCATTTGAAACATGGTTTCCCTCTAAAGTTATAATTTTTTTAACGTGATAACACAAACCATTTTGGGTCTGACAGGGCTGTTTGATCCAGCTAAGAGCAACCGATCACTTTGTTTTGATTTTTCTTTTATTCCCCATCAACCAAGAGCTGCTTTATTTAGCCACTACTTTCTCTGCATGGCGAGTAAACCTAAAAGCAGCTATTTAATGAGATGGCAAGAAACTGCCAAGGGCTGCAACTTGTCAGATGCTGCTGGTGAAACATAAGACATGTTGACTACTCTTGCCATTCTCTACTACCACCAGAGGGATGAAACACTGCTGCTGTGCTTGGGGACCTCTTGGCCTGAACATTCCCACCACATGCTGCTCATCCATCCTTTGCCTTCCAAACTGGTGGAATCCAGCCAGATATGGGAAAGAGTGTTTGGGAGATACTTCCAAGCTGTATGGTCTTCCCCAACAGTGAAAGTGGAGAAGACCCTCCCAGTAAGACCCTCCTAAATGCCAACCCCTTTAGCTGGAGAGCAGGGCTATGGAGCAAAACAAGGCACAGTTTCAGTGGTGGTTCTTTATTGGGACAGATGCTTTCCTGACTCTTCCCACACCTGCAGAATGGGCTCCTGCCAGACAGAGAACTGCACACGGGGACTGCCCCACAGAGGAAAAGCAAAAGAGCTCTTATGATTATGAACATGCAGTTATGGGATTACACACAAATCTGGCAGATTCTTAAAGACACGTCACACATGTACACCAATTCACAATTTATCCTCAGAAATAACCTGCTCTGCAGGTACATCTGGAAGGAAACGTGGTAGGCGGTTTGCAGGTAAAGCAAAGAGCAGTGCTGCCTTCAGCCTGAGGAAAGCTTTTGCTTTGTTCAGGTTTTTAATATCCATGGTTTGCTCTGCATGGCCACTGCCTTAACTGAAGCTGGCTCAGAAATTAGCAGGTGGTTTGGTAAGAGGGTTTAACCCCTGGGTTTGGCAGCTGAAAATATGTGCTAGTTTCCTGCTTTTCTGGGGCTCTTCTTCCCTACAGTGCAGCCCAGTGGCTCGCAGGGACATTAGGTGGGACACAGTAACACTGCCACGGGGAGGAGAGAGAAGTCGGGAGGGTGAGTGCACTGTACTTACTTGCAAGGATGACCATGTCCATCCCCCAAAATATACTCATGATCCAGCCGACCATGACGATGGCCGTCAGGATCTGGATGAGAGCAGCAGCGATGTTCAGCCAGAAGACACAGCACATGTGCCGGTCAGGGAGGTCGGTCCGGGCCCCGCAGAGCACGGTGAACGCCGACACGAACGTTCCTGGGGAGAGAGAGCAGCAGCACAACACCCAGTGAGAGACAACCACGGCTTCCTGCCAGCTCCCTCCCCTCAGACCTCCTCCTTCTCCTCCTAGCATCTCACTTCTTGTGCTCCCACTGCGGTGCTGGAAAGCTGGGAGCACTTTACAGGAGTTCAAATGCTGCTGTCTGCCACTGAATTGCACTGACACACCTATACTTGAAGACCAGGGTGGAAAAAGCACTCCTCGGGTTTTGATAAATACTGCTCTAGAAGAAGCAGACACACAAAAAAAGGAGTGGCATCGCATTTTTGCACAGTGCTTTCCCCAGCCACAAACTGCTACCTGAGGGCATGTTTCAACCAAGCAGAAGCAGCTAAACTTCTTGAAATGCTGAAGCCAGGGGACCTGGTGTGGCAGCCCTTGGTTCTGCTTGACACCAACTTAAAAATCTTGCATCCACACTTCAGACTTCCTAAAATATTTCAGATGAAGGATCTTGTTGATGCATGAAAGTTAAAGCTGGGAAAAACCCCCAAAAATCTACACCTCAGCATCCTTCCACAAAGATTCTTCCTAAATTTACACCATTGGACAAGGCAGATTTTTTACTTTTACCTGATATGTTGTGCTCATGGTTGGCTGAAACTCACAGCTCTGGGAAGCCTTGTCTGTCCCACAACCAACATACAGAAATACACAGTATGGGTAAAGAGCAGAAGCAACTGTTCCTGGCTCCTATGAAATTCGAGCTATTGGCCAGGAGGTTCAGGCACCTTATCTAAGTATGGATTTCAACACATCTTAGCATTATGAATTGTCTTTAGGTTTTTCTAAAACAAATACAGCATAGCTAAGGTAAGTACCAAGGCGCAGTGTTGATTGTACTAGATAATATAGTTCTGTGAAATGCTTCCTTTAATCAATATCTTGAATTAAAATGATGGTTTCTACAAAAACTGCCTTTTTTCTCTCAAAGGATTGAAGCCTGCAAACGGCTGTCAGCTGTGAATGAATGAGCACATCTTCAGTGCACACAAGTGCCTTGTTGAACTCAGGGGAAGGTGGGAGTCCCTTGGTTTGACTGAAGACGGGGACAAAACACTCAGTTTATACCCTCGTAGTAAAGCTCATCAGACCAAGAGAGCAGAACCATCTGGTTTGAAGCAAAATACCATTTTGTCCTGCACTGCCAGGGTGGTGGAAAAGAGAATCTCTTTCTTTGCTGCCCTCTTCCTCACTGGGTCACAAGGATAACAGGCAGCTGAGATGCCAAAATGCTGAGGAAGGCTGGCTACAGCCTATTTTTGATCCTGCCATCCTCTGCAAGCTTCAATTCCAGCCTCTTCCTAACACTCCACCAGCTCCTAAAACCCTGCTCATCTTCCTGCAGCTGGCTGGATCCGATTCCGTACTCCCACCCACTCCTTGTGGCACATGCCAGAGCTGGGCATGGAGCAGGCACGGAGTGAAGGGGAGTGGGTGAGCGCTGATCAGTGTCCCCATTGCTGTCTTTTGCTCTGCGGCTTTGTCTTCCGTGTCTCTTGTGTCCTCCATGTGGGATTATGTGACATTTCTGCCCTGCTTCACCCACCTTTTTTTTCTTTTATAGTTTTTTCAAAGCAGAAGGAAGCCTGGAATATTTCCCTCATGCTTCCTGAGACTGTTGTCTTCAAAATTACACCACGTCACTCTCTGAGATTAAATATGGATTGAGGCAAAAGCAGAGACTGCATGTTTATGTTTTCCCATCAGGATGCAAAATCTTGCCAAATAGAAATGTCTGTCTCTTTTTTAAATGAAAATCTTCCCCTCTTGCCTTAGCTTTAACTCTTCCAAGATGTGTTACAAAGAAAGGTCATAAATGAGCAATAATTCTTAAACTACAGCTTCAAATCCTTCCAGTGAGGCTTTTAAGATATTTACATCATTAGAGCAAGGTGCTGAATTAGCCAATTAATGCCCTAAATGCCACAGTGACTAAGCTAAAGTCTAGTCCCATGCAGAAAGAAATAAAGCTAACAAAGCATTTAAGTGTCCTCCTCTGGACTGGGAATAGATACAGAAACTTGGATTAAAATCTCTTGGCTTCTGATTGCTCTTCAGGCTGCTTTCCTACTCATGGGAGCCAATTCATTTTTCCAATGCCAGTGCATTTTCTTTATTAATTATGATTAACCAATCTTTGGGAGTTTGCTGGCACTTTTGAATACAAGACTTTAGCCATGCCAGCAGGCATAGGATGGAAGCATTTTTCCTCTACTTCACATATGCTTAAGAATGTGAAGCAGGAGTAAGAGTCTTAAATGCTTTTGCCAAAGTAGATGTTTTCCCCTTAGGAAGCCATCCTAGTTACTGCCAAATGTGGAATTATTTGCATCTGGAAATGGAGAGGTGCAGAAGAGGAGGAGGAGGAGAAGGAAGGCAAGAAAACTGCATCTGTTGATACCACCTGGCTGCCTCGGAGCTGGGGCACTGAACTATTTCCCTCCCTGACCAGGCATTCAGACACTTGAATCCCTGCAGCCTGGAAATCCTAAACCTGGAATGCCAGCTGCTGGGGTGATGTTGGCCGAATAAATCAGCAGTCCAAAAAGGTCTCAAGCTGCGAGTGCAACCAGCAAACACAAACCAGAAACTCCACAAGCAGATATAAACTGAACGCCCACACAGCATAAATGAATTACAGTAAGCATTTCTTCTATGTTCCCAATGAAAAGCCCCCAAACTGCAATAAAATATGGGATTATCCTAAATCATGAATTAATACAGCCTCTCTGGGGACAGAGGGGAGGTGATGATGTCTTCTCCTGTTATTAATGAGTCTGTTCAGCCCCTTGCAATTGCCTGGCTGAACCGTACATCCCCTGTTGCACCTGAAGCCAGCAAGTACCAGGGGCTGGGCAGAGGGGTGACTGGGAGCTGAGGATTGCTCTTCTGGAGCAGCTGGGAGGCAGAGGGTGAAGGTACCATGTGCAGCGAGGCTGTGAGGGGGTGTGACACCCATCTTGCTCTCTGGACTCGTCTCACTTGGGGCAGTGTTTGGGGGCAGAGCAGCTGGGGCACCCACATAGTATTGGGATAGAAAAAGAGCCCCTGAGAGCCTCTGCTTGCTTTGGCTGCCAGCAGAATTGGGGTATTTTTAAATTATACCAGTAAATATAGAAAGCTGCTTGTTTTCAACAATTTAACCCATTGAACATGAAGGGGATGTGTTATCTGCAGAAGAACACAATTAAATGAAGGGGCAAAGGAGAGGGTTTTGCCCTTTCTCTCCTCTCTAGTCCATTGTCATGCAGGATAAAATCATCTCTCTGGTGTATGCTGGTACCCTGGCAGCCAGGGCCTTCCCAAGAGCATCACCTGCTGGTTCCTGCCTCACAGAGTACACCAAAATAGTATGACAGGGATAGTTTGGAGTTTTTTCTTTTAGAGTGAAAACTCACACCCTGGAGAGGGCTCCCCAGGTTTCCTATTGTTTGAGCCACTCGTCCTGAGTGGAGAAAGGCATGAGGTGAAGACCATGCCCTGTCCTGAACAGTCTCCTCTGTGTTGTCTGAGTGCAGCAGGGGCTGTGTTATGGAATACCTTAAGCTGTAAGAAAGAATTTTTCTCTCCTGTTTTTATAAGAAAGCCTATCCTGGGCACTCCTGCAAGAGCTTTAGTCAGACATGGAGCTTGGCACGTTTCATGTGGAGGACCCAGCTGGGATGGCACCTTCCCAGAAACATCTGAAATGGGAGCCTGGTTGGAGCCAGAGGGAGACAGGACACTGATGACCACAGTGTAAGTGCAAGTAACTTGAGCATGCAGACAACTTATTAATGGACTTCCCACTGGCTGCCAGGTATCCAAGATTTCCTAAAAGAAAGCATCTCTGCTGCATGGAAGTCACATCTGATGAGCTGGTACAGGTGGAGCAACAGCAGAAACCCAAATTACTGCAATCAGGGGCTGCAGGTGGAGATGATGACGGTGATTCTGTGATGATGATCCCTACCCTACAAAAGCCTGGGAGCCAGGGAGGGGGTGGGAAATGCTCCTTCCTCTTCTTGAAAATTATTTAAGATATTCCCCTGTAGTGCTGGGAGTAAATAAGGCAGTACTATGGTGTCTCCTTTCCTGCTCCCAGAGAGGAAAAACAGGGCTATGTCACAACTGAGGAGCTGGAGCAAAGCTGCAGGAGGCACACAGCTGGAGGCAGGTATAGGCAAAGACTGGAACAAAATTGGAGGTGTCTGTGGGAGCAGGGCTGTTGGATCATCGTGGGGAAATGTAATTAGTGAGTGTGTGTTTTGTGGGGACAAGCTGTACCTGTGTATTGTGTCAGGGGAGCGCTCTGTGTGGGGACACGTCTGGTGTGTGTCTTTGAATTTCCTTAAGTGAAGTGATTATTAGCTGTCATTAAACAGTGCTGGCAGGTATGTGAGGCAGATGTTGTGGATGTGCTGAAAATTCATGAGATGTGCTGGCTCTTGCTTGTGTGAGTCAGAAAAAGCTGTGCAAGGATGGTTCTAAAGGTTGCACTCACTGCCTCAGAACAACAGTGAATATGGTATCTATTGGTCAAGACATCCCTGGCTCCCCAGTATCATAAACTTGTTTTGATACTGTAGTTAGAGCTGTAAAGAGTTGTTTCAGGCACGGAGGCCTCTCATCCTTGGCCTCAGTCCAATGCCAGCTGTAGCCCTTTGAGTTATGGTGAAGGGAAATACTAAACCTTGCTTAAGGGGGGGCTAAGGCAGCATCTGCTCGTGCTCGGCACCATTCCCTCCAGCTGGGCTGTGGAAAGGACATTATTAACAAGGTGATAAAATGGAGTTGCAAAGCATTAATTCCCCGGATGACAATCTGCTGAAGTTTCCTAAAGCAGACAATTTTTTGTTTGTGTCATTGCTTGACAGATGCAAAGTAAAACACCCTGGAAGCATTCTGGCCGGTGGGAGTCCTCACCAGTGTCCCCAGTCTGCATCTGGCTGGAAGTCACTGGGGTTTGGGCTGCATGAGAGGGAACCTGCCCGTGCAAGTGTGCCACCTAAAACCCCTGAGATATGAGTGCTTTCTCTCCAAGCTTGTTGCAGCTCTCTGAACAGAAAAGGCTGGTTCAGGAAAATATCTGAGGTACCTCTGTGTCATCCATTGTGGCTGTTGCAGCTTGTGAGTGCAGGGCTCTTGTCAGGGTCTCCACTATGCCTCTTCTTCCCATGGCTCCCTCACAGAGCTGTGATTGCAGGCAGGAGGCAATCAGTGAGCCTCTTTGGTTTGCAGCAGAAGTAGAGGTGTGGAGGGTGTCCTCTTGAGGGAACTGACCTTTATTGAGTACCTGGCTCTGTGGCCAGCTGGGCTCCTTTGCCAAGGGGCAAATTCCTACCCAGTTTCGTTAGAGACACTCCAAGCAAACATAGAAATAGATGAAAATCAGCCCACGGGGTTACAGCTGCACTCCTGGAGGATCCAGATGGACAGTCTGTGGCATTCTCCCACCGAGCAGCTCAGGAGCGCTGAGAAACTCAGGAGCTGCTGCTTCTATGGGCTGGGCCAGTGCTTAGTGCAGGGAATGTCACTTACACTGCAATTCCTCACTGGTTATCGGGCACTGGACTTGTTTCTCTTGGCAAGTTGATGGCTGGACTTGACAACCTTAAAGGTCTTTTGCAACCTTAATGGTTCTGTGATACTGTGAAATATAAAGAGCATAGAGATGGCAAGACTGCAACACAGTGCTGCAGCACCAGCAAGGCTTTGGTGTCCCCCACATGTAACCTGTCAGGGGCATCCTCTACGTCCTTCCACTTTTGTAGTTCTTTTCAGCCAGGGAAATAGGGACTGAGTGCAATTTCCTGTTTTGTTTTGGTTTTTTTTCCCCTAGAAATAAGCATGTTTTAGACTAACATCTTTAAAACTCAGGTTTTAGGATAAAGCTTAATTAAATGGCCATGCGCAAGCTTTTTTTCTCCTTTCCAGTATCCATACAGACTGAATTCTGCCCCTGCCAAATACAGTGCAAGAGGGCTAGAGTGGATAGGTGGTTTTAACAGTCTGAGGGGTAAGAAGAGCAGGATCAGTGGACAGCTTAGGAAACAAGAGGCTTACCTGGTCCCCCTTAGAATTAAGACAGAATCAGATCTGCCAGGAGGGCGCATCAATGACACCTTGGTGTCAAAGCCACCACCTGCAAATGCCAGGTCCTATGGACAGCTGTGTGGGCAGGACTGAGGCAGGAACAGCAGGAGCTGAAGGGTAGGAGACAGAGAGAGGAGAAAGGGAAGGAGGAGAGAGTGGAGGCAGCAAACGTGACAGAACCTAGATGTTGCCATGGAGAGTAGCTCATGAATTTTTCCTCCGTGGCCTGCTATTAAAAATGTTTTGTTTAGCTTCTGCCAGCACATTGTTTTTATTTTCCCCTTCCATATCCGAAGGACATCCAGAGGGAATTCTGGCTCCCTCCGTTCCCTTTGGCCTCACTGTGGACAAAAATATACAGTCACTTGACAAGGGAGTGCTGGCACCTGCAATCCTTGTCTCCACAGGGTTTGTTCCAACTCCCGAGCCTGCAGAAGGCAGGCTGTGTTTAGGATTAGCTCTCTGGTTTCCCTACACACATGGAAAACGACCAGCATGTCCCAAAGCACTGCATGCCCATGACTGATCCCAACTGTCCCAGTACCTGGCTGTAGCTCCAGCACAGAGCTCTGTGTCTGTTTGTCTTTAGGAGGTTTGTGTCATGCGGTCAGAACACACTTGACAGTGTTTATGTAGCTTCTACAGAAGACAGCCCACGTGCAAGCAAGGCAGCAGTGCCTTTGCATCAAAAATGAGATTTTTCTCATATTTAATGCTTGAGAAAAAGTTAACTCTTCTAAAAATGCAGAGTTTTTTAACAAAAACTTCAAAACTTGACTGCAACAAACTTCCACAGACTTCCAAGGCTAAAAATACACAGCAAAATCTTAAATTACATGGAGGGGGGGCTGCATGGAAGTGAAGTGACTTACTAAAGCTTTAATTATACATGGACCCATCAAAATTATTTTTACTCTGTAGCACTGCAATGTTTTGAACGCTTAAAAGCAGCCACCCATAAATAGTGAGATTGAAGTACAGCTTGTTCCACTGCCAGACATTCCACAATCCTTGGGTGAAGTTTTCCAGTCCAGTCCTATGGTTTAATCCTGTTGACTTGATGCATAAAATTAAGGGTGTGCTTGAAGTATTTGAGACTGGAGAATTTCTGCTGAACAGCAAAAGCAAGGCCCCACTGCATAATCCACGGTGGTGGAGCAGATCTCAGAATTCTGCCAGGACTTGCTGAATTATCTTTGCAAGTTGCACCTACTTGATTCCCAGACTGTTTTTTGGTTTTTTTCCTCTTGGATAAATGATGTGGTCCCAGAACCAGCAACGGTGTTTTGCATCATGCTTTGCAATAGTAAGAACCACTGCAGAGAACATGTAACTTCCCACAAGTGGAGGGAAATACTGCTGCATGGACACCTAGACTTAGGACGTGGGGAAGTTGTAACAAGTAGTACCTACCACCTACAGTCAAGGAATATGAATTGCTGAAGATAAGCCCATCAAAGTACATCAGAAGTATCATCTCTTGTCACAGTTCCAAGATAACCTTCTTTGCTGCTTACCTCAGTAAAGGTACTGAAACACGTAGCTGACACTCAGGTCAACTCTGAACACCACAGCTGCTCACTCCCAGCCTCTTCCTGACGTAATGCTGGTGCCTCACTAACAGGAATCTTCCTTCCCAACCTCCTCTGGCTCCTGGCTGAGTTATTTGAGTCTTCCTGCCTGTCCAAGTCAAATTGTAGCTGTTCACTACACCTGTCCAGCTGACTATGGTGGTACAGAGGGATGCTTTTCTGGATGTAAAGGAGTCATCCTCCGGGCACAGCAAGCAGCCTGGCAGCTTGAACTCCGCACAGACTGTGGCTGGCTTCTTTCCCACAGCTAGCCTGGCCTGGTTAAAGCTGATGTGGCTCCCCACCAGTACTATGCAAGGCAGATGTTTGCTGGGAAGTGGATGAGAGCCCATCTGCACGTTGGACAGGGAACGAAGAGCCAGGGAGGCTGAATGACCTGTCACTGGCTCTGCTGCTGGCCAGGGGCACTGCTGTGAAAACAGCCGAGGCACTGCAGCCTCACTTCTGCTCAGTGCTTGCTTTTCTTCTTGTTAATGGAGTGGAGGGAGGATTTTAATTAATTTGCATCCTTATTAAATATGCCAGCATTCAGAGAAATAATGCAATTGGCTTCCAGTTAGAACAAACATAAGGGAGAACAAAAGGCATGACCGCTGTTTACAGCACAGGGCACTTTGCTCAGAGCTCATCTGACCTAAGTGGACTCATTCCTGCTGCTCTGTAATTTTATCAGCAATTTAAAAGCTCTGTTTCATGGAATCAGCTCTACTGCTGGTTTCTCTCTATTGCCTCCTGCCATGCAGAACTTTCTGTATTTATATTGTCCACTATTAAATCAGGTACTTATCCCACCTTGTGTTCCCTTCTCCTCCTACCAGCTGCCAGGAACACCAGCTTGGATGCTCTGCCATGGCTCTCCTAGTCCCAGGCTGCTCTGCACCCACCCAGTGCAGGAGCCTAGGACCTAAATGAGAGAGGAACCAAGGAGCCAGAAAGAATCATCCATTAAACCATCTCTTATTTTTAAAACCCTCTTTAGGACTCCAATCCTATTCACAATTCTCAAGCACCTCCAGAAATTAATTTTCTGTTTTCTTAATGTACATCCAGAAACAAACTTCAAGCCATTCTGTTTTGTGCTGTTGATACTGAAATAATTTGCATGTGCCTTTTCACCCAAACTTGACAAACCTGGAAGCTTCAACAGCAGAATGTCTGGAGAGAGCCCCATCTCGTTTCAGAGAGGCCATGAAACCTCCTGCAAGGAAAGCTTTCTGGCTTTCTGATACTTCCAGTTTCTAACAGATGCTGGAAGTAAAAGCTGTGTAACAGCAGAAAAATAATGAGGAAAAGGTTATGGATTCTTATGGGCTTTCACAAAGACTCTTGCCAATTGTACAGTGATGAACTGAAGTTTAGTCTTAATTGTCTGTGCCAGGGAAAGCTCTTTCTTGTCAGGCACAGAGCGGGAGAAGGACACACGTGACCCTCCAGCTCCCTCACGAGTTTAAGGGCTACTGGATGAAGCCACATCAAATGCTCACCCATCTTCCTGCCTCTGCCCTGGCACAGGTTAATTAAGTGCCATTAGCACCTGTCTCGGGGAGCTCTAATTGAGCAGAAGGAAAGCAGCAGGCCGGGCGCAGTGCAGGGCTCTCTCCCTCCAGCCCTGCCTGGATGATCCAGCCCTGCAGCCACAGCTCCAGGCGAGGTCTGCAGCTGCTTTGCCCTCTCTGTCTCTCTCATTAATGTCTTGCAACGAATTTAGCCCTTTGAAGCTCCCTAACAGCATCTGCTCTGCTCATGGAAGGATGGATTAACTACTTCTAAGATTCACTGAGCAGTGACTCCGAGCTTGCTGCGATACCCTGGAGCCCTTACTGTGAAGACAAATCATGTTAATTAGGGACTACTAAGACACAAGACAGAATTAATCTTATTAGAAAGTTAGATGGGGATGCAGAGCAATTAGAGGTTATTCTACTGAATAAGGCAGCTGAAATGGCAGTGTAATAAACTGCACCAGCCTCCAAAATCACCCCCAAGTACAAGCTATCTTTTAAGGACTAGAGGAATGTAAAACAAAACTGACATAAATGTTCAGAGATCTGCAGTGATAAATGTGCAGGAGACTAAAAAAAATATTTTAAATTCTTTTTCTTAATCAAGAGAACTCAGTGCACACATTTTATGAGCCAAAGCGTCTCAAGCAAGGACAAACAGGACATAAGAGAATTGCACTCTGTAGCTAAGCGGTGTGGTGCTGTACCCAGGAGTCTGGAATATGATTTGTCAGAACTCCATCCTGGATTTACAGCTGCTTGCTAAGTAATTCTGAAGCTGTAACTTTATTCTTATAATGCCAAAGTAACATTATTAAGGTGTTAATTTAGATAGTCTGTCAGGAAATTTACTGTCTAGCCTGATGGGGCTATATCCTTGTTGTTCTGTTCAGTGCTACCATTAGTCAAATAGTGACCAGGTCTTGCTTTTAAAGGACAGTTTTCATAAAACCACTTTTCTTAAATGAAAGGTAGAGCACTTTACCTATTAAAGCCACTGCAAAGTTGGTGTTTTGCTCATGTACATAGCACCTGAAATATTTAGGAGATGGTGCTTTACATGCTAAGTTTGATTATGATACCTTCAGGTGATTCAGACACTTTACAAACAAAAATCTCATCTCACGGTCGTTTACTTGATTGAGAACACCAAGATGTTTTATCCTATTCAGCAAAACCATTAGGGAACATTTTCAACAATACACACAGCTTTTGCATTCCTCTTAAGAGGAACTTGCCACATTAACATCCCTAATCAGCAGATTCAAACATGACTGATTCTGCAGAAGAGCAGTGTGGGATGAGGAGGACAAGGATCCCCACGGAGCTGGGCTGCAGCGACC
Source organism: Orthonyx spaldingii (assembly GCA_013397795.1). Classification (NCBI taxonomy): domain Eukaryota; kingdom Metazoa; phylum Chordata; class Aves; order Passeriformes; family Orthonychidae; genus Orthonyx; species Orthonyx spaldingii. The sequence goes on along the minus strand of VZTJ01003254.1, from coordinate 1,622,422 downwards.
CACGGCCTCTTTGGTGAGGGTGCTGTAATTCTAGAGGTGAAGCACAAAGCCAGAGTGAACCTCTACGCATGACCAGTCTTGCTCCTGTGGACGAGATCTGGAGTCTTCCAGAGCCATTTTGGCTCCCCTTGGAAAGGCCCCAGGCAGACCAACAGAAGCAAGTCTCTTCTGGCAGCAGAGAAATGAGCTGTGGTACCTTGTGCCTGACATCACCCCAGCCCAGGCTCCATAAATAGTGCGGGCTGGAGTGACCCCTGACTTCACAGATTCTGTGAATATGAGCACCAGCCAAGACAAATGAATCCAGCCCAGACAGAACAGTTTTCCAAAAGGAAGATTTCTTATTAGGATGGAGAAAATGTGGATATTGTGGAGGCTAATGCATGTGTCAGCATCAGCAAGTATCATTCCTTGATGTTGTTGATGAGGATCTGAGCAACCTGCTCTACTTTAACCCACTTGGAGGAAGGACTAAATGACCTCCAGAAGCCTCTTCCAGTCCCAGTTATTCTATGGTATTTCAGTAACTTTACTCCACACAAGGCTTAGCTGATCTCTCTGATTCTTTTCCCATGTCCTTCTGACACCACATGCCTGACAGCTCTTGAACACAGGCCTCTCCACGATTTCTCAATTTATTTTTGAAAAGCTGCTCTGCTTCTAAAATGTCAAGTGCAATTACTTTCATAGCAATCAGGAAACTTGCTTGTGAGTCTGATCACACCAAAACAGGTGAATTTCCAGTCATTCCCCTGAGCCGTGCATGCTCCTGTCAAATAGGAGGGGAGGAGGTGCTTTTGCACTGAAGGGAAATACTGCTTTATACAGAAGCATGGTCCTTCTTTAGAAGAAATATTTACTTGGATAAAATCATCACTTCTGCAGGGATTAGTCCTCTTCTCTCTGAGAGCAAAGCTAAAGGAAATGGCACAGCTTAGTTGAGCAGGTCACAAACACAGATGAGTACTGGCTTATGTTCAGGTGCCAGGTTATCCACAAACAGTTAATGCTTCTTGGCCATCTGAGGTGTGTCCAGCAAGGCCTGCAGAGGTACAGCCCTGTAAATATGCTTGTGAGATTTTATATGTGGTCTTTTCACTGAATTCCCTCTTTCCCCCATCACTAGGAGTTCTTGTGTTCCCAATTTGCAGGAAATAGCATTTGATGTACACGTATTTCTGTCAAAGGACAGATTTTCCCTTTACCAAATACTTTCCAGTATCTGCCAACTAGCTACTGGTCAGCATCAGACAAAAATTCATGTATATTTTTTTTTGTAGATATCACAAAGAACTGAGCTCCCAACATCCCAACAGGGCACATAATGATTTTGACTGAAATATGAAAAGTAATGTCTAATGACTCAAGGACACCATTTTTCAGAGGCTACAGGAGACTTATATGGAGTGAGATGTACCAGGAAACAGTGTTACACAGAAAAACTCGAAATTAACATAGTTTCATCCTGCCTCTTTTTTTTTTTTTTTTTTTT